>JABSTQ010010879.1:0-231926 GCA_013358835.2 Ixodes persulcatus | reverse complement strand
CTTGGGTTTACCAAACTCAACATCTAAACCTGAGTGTCATTTTTTGTGTTTTCCAGTCTCGTGGTTTTTTTGTCAAAATAAACACCCAGCTACCTAAATGAGACACCTGACCGCCCAAAAAATTGTTCATTTGTTTTCATTTTTGAGGTAGTTAATTCGTCAAGCTAGAATTTCGGAAACCCAAGTCTATCACGTCATCACGTTTTCCTGGAAATCCACAAAGAGCCAAACACATGCACGACAAAAGGGCCGGCCCGTCTTATTGCCACCCGCAGAGCCGAGAAAGCAACGCTCGGTCACATACATCTAGAAGATTCGCGTTCATTCTTGCATCAGACGTAACTTTTGCCCTGCTTTCTTGTTCTCGAAAGTGCTAGTTCATTCTCGCCCCGAGCGCGCGACGATCGAACCTTCTTTGCCGAACTTTTGAGATAGTGACGCACTGTAGATAAGCAGCTGTCCGCGACCTTGTCGAGTCAGTCTCGCTCTCGCTCTCTGTTACGCTGCCGTATCGCCGCTTGCTTTTCTGCTGCCTCGACGCTCTTTCTCTTTACTTATTCTGTTTGGCACAAGATCGCCGATTAAACCCTTTATTTTTCAGCTCACTGTTCGTCCTCTCGTCACCTTCATTCGTGACATTATGAATCTGATCACATTGAAATATGTATAATTGGCCTTTGAAATCTCCGATAACGGCGCACAGGCAATTTTATATTTTTCAACGCGTCGGTGGTTTTGTTGTGCATGTGCCTCGCCGTTTGGCTCAGGACGATTTTCGCCTTTTGTTCTGCCCACATTTGCTGGAGACGTGAGCTCAGAGCGTAGGCAACTGGCCCCCTTGCACGAGGGCTGGCGCAGCCGTGCGCGTTCCAAAGAATGCTCGTGCAGAGAAAAACAAACAAGGGACCAGGGATGTCAAATTCAGGATATAGAAAAACACCCCACTGTACCGAAGCGCCACCACACACGATTTCTCGCATTGATGTACAGGCCTGGAAGGCGATCCCACCGCCATCTGTTGGTTCAGAATGCCACTAACCAGGGGTGGGGTTGCACCTTAACGCCATCGCACCAAAAAGTAGCTTCCCCAAAAACCGCTTGAGTGCCCCTTTAAGCGACCTCCTGTAATTTTGTTTGTCGTCTCAGACGATTTTTAATTTAAGTTCCTCATTCTTCGAAGAAACGAAACCCTTCATCAAGTGAATAATCTTAAAGCGCGTTTATATTAGAGCAGCATCGTGAAAGTTCATTTTTAAATTTGGCAGTCTTTTTTGAACACGATCTTGTGCAAATCAATACTTTGTTCCAAATACCAGGCAAAACAAGGAGCTGGTAAGTCCGCATCTGCTAAACTTTTTAGTACCTCCTCAGAAAGACAAGAAGAAACCCAGGCGCTTGCAGTCTTTCACGGGGACGGGCTGCGGTTGCGATCGGTTTTACTTTTTGCAGCTGCTCCGGTAATGGTATTGTTCTTGGCTTTTCATGACTCGGAAGTTTTGCCGTTTTTGCACAACATTTTGTGCAAAGCTTCTCAAAGCAACGAAGCGGCGCAGCCACCACTGTTTCTTATACTGCGTGGTGGCGCCAGCATGCTCATTAAACAGACAATTCTGTTTAGATGAAAATAGAAAACAGCAGAGCTGTGTTTCCCTAACTGTGGGTCGCGACCCCAAGAGGAGTCAGGAAGTGCGAATGCTTTAAAAAATATCAAATTGTTTCCTTTGCCGTGACGTCAATGAAAACAAGGTAAAGGTCGCAGCTCAACATCAAGTCGGAACCGATAATGGCGGTGTTTAAACACCGCCTTTGTTTTGTGAAACTGTGCTCTAAGAAACAAGCCGACTATAGACATTAGAAACAATCCTGTGGGCTTGCGCATTTTTTATTTTTTTATTCGCCAGTTTAATATATCAACTGGCAAATGACGTTTCAGCGTCAGTTTTGTGTATTACCGCTAATGCCCTGAAAAAATTGTGATATCGCGAGAAGCGAAGGCGGGCGGGGGGGGGGGGGGGGGGAGGGAGGGGGGTGTAGAGATATTATGTTTTTGGTAAGTATAGTAGGGCAGAAAGGTTTGGGAAGCAGTGCAGTAACACTATTGTGCAGCAGCACTATAGTGCAGAGCGCTCTCCTCGTACCAAAATACGGCGGCCGCCGAGGCGTCAAAGCCTATGTATGCAAGGCATTGACGGCATCCAGTACAAGGAGCGCTCTGACCTACCGGTCTCTACTACTGCAGTTCTTCCCAAATGTTTCTACCTAGCTACTCACCAAAAACATAATATCTCGACCTCCCCCCCCCCCCCCCACCTCCCCCTTCACTTTTCGCGATGTCACAAGTTTTCCCTTTTCAGTGCATTAGAGGTAATACACACAACTGCAGAAAGCTTTCGGCCCGCTGCGCCCTTAGTACGCTCTTAACTCAGACTTCCCTCGTCGGGCATCGCCGCCCCCGCCCCCTCTCATGCGGCGCACACATATGCCCCCCTTGCCACACCCTAGGTACGCTTCGCCCTATCAATTAAGACTCGTTATTCATCGTGTGAAGCAAAATAGCCTAGCAAGAGGAAACTCAGGTTTTAACAATAGGGTTGTGGGAATCTTCGAATTCGAATCGAATAAAAATTGTCAGAATAATTGGATTTGAGTTAAGTTCTCGAGTCTTCGTCGAGTACTTTGATACAATCGAATATGAGTACTGCTGGCAAAAAAAGTTTTTTTTTTGGGAGCGCTGTTCATATGGTAAAATAATGTTCCCCAGCCTGTGTTGGGTCTAAATCAAACCTGCATTCAGAAGCCTTGACTAACACATTTCGATCGAACTAGCTTGTTTCTTGCATTTCTCGAACGAAGTTTAGTCATGCTCCCAGCACCTTGGATGCGCTGGACGAAAACCCGTTAATCACACACGTCGTTATTTTGAATTCAAAAATCTTACATCACCTGAGGACAGCTATGTAAACTACAAAGCTATTTTTGATTGTTACGTCCATATTACGGCAAATAAATTAAGGAGTTCAGACATCATCCCTAATTCAACAGTCCCATTGCGCTAACCCGTCGCTTCCCGCGGCGTCGAGGGAGGTGCCAGAGCAGCGCAAGGCCTCACACGTTTCAAATGGTTCAGCCGTTTCCTCCAATTTGCCAAGTACGCTGCTGCTCAACACGGGGATGGGTGGACTCATTGGTGAGATTTGTCTTACCTTTGTTGTTTAAGTGTAATAATCTACACCGGTTTTATTTATGCTAGCCTCTTTTCGTTCCGTGTGTCCTGAAGGAGATTAAACTCGTGGAGCTCTTTTTCCTCATCTATTCCGCGTTTTTTTTTTTTGCATTCCAGTCTGATGAACATTGCAATTGTTTTTTCCTTTCTTTTGTATTCGTATTTCATTTGACATTTGCCTTTCTGGCCAATATTCGGCGCTACTCGATCCGAATTCGATTCGACTTGAAATTTCGCACACCGCTGCTTAAATACTGATATTTCATGCCATACGGGCATCGATATGTTACAAGCGTGGGGATTGTACGTTCTGAGAGGTTTCTCTAATACAAGGGTCATTCAAGGTTGACCACGACTTTTATTCTCGCGGATAAAATGAAAAATCCGACATGCACCATTTAAGCTTTTCCAACGTATTCCAGGTGCGCGTCCAGGTACTGCGGCCATTGTTTTGGCAGCTCCGTGATTTTTTTTTTTTTGGTCTACAAAGAACTAGGCCGCGAGACTGCAGTCGGTGGAACGTAGCCGCGTGGTTCATCGACCACAGGTTGTCATCGTTCGCCGAACTGTTGACACAGTTCGTACAATTTCGTCTGTGACCTCGTTTGTTTCCGATATCGTGCTTGCAATCTTCAGCTGGTATAACTTTAACCTGAAAAATATTGGCCGGTTTAACTTTATTCTTTAGTAGAAATTTGAGCACGCACTGTTGCTACAGAGATACAGACACTGCCCGCCGCCATAATGGGCGGAACTGGTACGGATACGTGAAATACGCCATTCCAGGTTCGGGTATCGGAAACAGATTATATTAACGTCCTCCAGAAGTTTTATTGTGCTACACTTGCTCAGCTATTTCTTATGGACAAAACTCCCTCTCAACCTTGAACAACCCTAGTACATTAAAAAATCGCGAAGAGCTTTACAGGTTGCTCCTCAAGCGGGAGAATGATCGTCATTATCACATTAAATACTCAAGAGCGATTTGCACTGAAGAAGACTGCAATAGCTGAGTTGCCGTGAATATTTTACCTTGTTTTTTTGCCACGTTCCGGAAAGCTTTGTGTACCTCCTCGTGTGCACTAACTGCAGCTGACTTCCATTTAACCGAATATCTTCTTGACAGTTTTTGTAATTTAGATAACGCATATTTTGGACAGTCTAGATTGAATAACATAGCGACAAACATGTTTGCGGAGCTGCCGTTCCAGAGCACGTGAAACGAAAGCCCACGCCAGAGAGGCGATAGGAAAGTTTCGTAAACCGTTTACGCCGACCAGCCACTGTTCCCGCGACCGGCCACGAGATCCAGAGCTGTACAGGCAAGGCTAGCAGAGCGCTTGCTCAATAACGTTCTCTTCGTTTCAAAGAGCATAGTAGAGGCTGAGTAACGTGTACATCACTACCGAATATTAGTTAAATTTTAATTCCTCTCGATTCCGATGTGTATTGCGTTCACTCCGTGGTTTTTTTAGTAGTCGCTGAAGACCCCGGGTAAATTGATGTACTCGTACTGGCCTCATCATATAATTCATTTTTATCAATCTAGAATCTAAACGATTATAAGCTTCAGAATAAAGAGGCCGATGTTTCGTAGCTTATCTCTTCACTAACATAACTTGCTTCTTCTAGCTTGAATTAGCTGATGCACGTAACTAAGTTTCTTAGCGAAATACTCTTCTGCATTTGCATGGCTTCTGTAAGGCCCTTTTTCAAGTTATTCCTACCAGGCTGCGTAAAACCCTTCGGCGGAGTCGAAGGCGCCATTTTGCTGCTGTTGCTACACTGTTAGAACATTGTTGATCGGAATTTCGGTTAGAACCAATTAATAAGGCGAATATCTCTTTTACGCGGCGTCCGATTAGTTCGGTTATGGATTTGCAGTACAGAGACGCGATACTTACTGAAGCTCGTTACGAAACAATCAACTACATGGTTGATTAAAGTGAAAACTGATATACAATTCCTCAATTTCAATACGGGTCCAGTTTTGAGCTTCAAACTAAGGAAAGCAAAACACATATTCGACGTACCGAGTGGTGTTGTAGATACTTCTGCAGTCAATGTTATGTCAGAGCTAGTGTTTTGGAATATGGAGCACCGGCTGTTTTGCGCGGCTGGTGCGCGGAGCGTCTGAAATATACTCATTCTCCTTTACAAATATACGTTTGTTTAATATTTGCCAGCAGTGTAGGCTATTTGTTTTTACGGGTGTAGAATTAGGAAGTTTCGTATAGTAAGTAAACGTTTTGCACTGCTTGGTAAACCATAGTAGATGTTAATCCTGCTGTAAATACGTGTGGAGAACTTCGGGCACTGCTCGCATAATGAAAAGTGTAATTTGCGTGGATCATTAACTTGATATTGAGATTTGTTGAACATCGATGGAATGACATTGCTTTTCATTAGGGACGCTCACAAACTAGGAGTTATTCCAGCACAATTAGTATTTCAGTAATGACGTTACGTTTGGTAGGCATAGATAGCCCCATGCAAGAATTCGGCATCTTGCTTTAAATCGGAATTCCCAAAGAACGCGCTGTGTTCCTGTATATGTAGTAGTTTTTATTTTGAGCTAAAGTGTTACCGTTTCAGAATAAGAAAGTAATTGAGTTACTTCTTTCGAATTATTTTAGAACGATAATCACATATTGATAACATCATGTTAGGGTGAAAAAAGAGGCCTACAAATTGCGTTGTTAACGCTAAATAACAGCACGACAGCAACCTATTTTGTTTATGCCGAGGACAACGAAAATATAATATAGGACCTTGGATTGAGGGAGGACTTTGTGAACACCCTGAAATAATAAACTGGTATTATGTACAACGAATACCTCGGTACATTGTGATTAAGTGTAATATAGGACCAGACGAAAGTGCTACCGAGAGGGATGCATCCTTCATTCTACGTCTACCCCAGAAACAGCGAGGTGCTATACTCCTTTTCACATTTAGTCCGACCACATGCATCCAACGCTCCGATGGAGCCATTGAAGCCGCGTCAAAATGCATCGTCATGCCTTTCGCGCCGCCATTGTGAGTTTGCAGGGGTTAAACCAATCACGCACACATAAAAAGCAAAAAAAAAAAAACGCAGGATCACGGCGTATTCATTATGTGTGATTGGGTCGCACTTAATCTGAAACGGAGTACCGTCGTACTCCGTTTCAGATTAAGTCTGTCGTTAAGTCTGTTGGCCGTAAACACGGCCGACAGACTTAACGATCGGTACCTCGGATAGGGGCACGGACTGATCGTTTTCCATGAAACGGCTTTTAGAGAACCGCGTCTGCAAACCCATTTGCAGACGATCGGTGCAGGTCGCTCCCCCTGGTAACGGAAATGCGCAATGGCTTCGTAAAGCGGGTAAAGAGGGAAAACATGATTGCGCTTTAAGACCAGCTCTCCCAACAATCAGCACTTGGTAAAGATGGGACATGTTTTTTTTTTTTTTTTCTGAGGAGAGGTGTTTGGTAATTTCACAGAACTGAAGGAGAAACATTTCCCTTTTCATGAATAGCCTGAAGCCAAATTTGTGGAACTAACCATATTTTGTCTCGTTTTGCTGGGATGGGAGTGCTAAATGTGGCATGCGGCGTCCCCACCGTGACTGAGCACTTCGTCTGCTAAAGGAGCAGGCAATCTTGGCAGCAATCGTGGCGCTAGAACTTTTTGGCGATGAGTTTGGCGAGAAAAACTTAGAAGTCCTTTTATTTGACTTCGCTACCCCTAAAAGGAGAAGATTGTTGACGGCAAGACTAGGGATGTTCGACCTCGCGTTGATAGAAGAAGTGCATGTGCTACGTCAACTGCGCTTCCACAAAGTCGACGTAGTTCATCGTCGATCCGCGCTGCAAATCCCGGACGCCATTAACCATTAACGGCTGGGTCATCGAACAGGGTTTGAACACGTGTTTTGGCGCCTTTATCAAAATGTGAGAGCGACGCTTTGACCAACTGAGCTATGCCACATCCCCGCAAACTGAGACAAACGAACAATATGATTCTAAGAAAGCGTTGGTGTTTTGTTTGCGTCTTGATTTTCTTCTGTTTTATTTGTCATGAATTCGACATGATTCTCTAACTGCCACCATGACGTCTCTTCGAGGCACAACCAGGAATGCTTTTATTCCCGTTTGAAGCTTCGGCAAGCCTCTTTCCACAGCGCAACAGCCATTCTATAAACGAATCGAGACGCTTGTGATGTCAGCCGCTTTGACCACATGATCACAGCTTACGGTTTTCGGACACTGGACTACGGTCAGGCAGCAGTAACGTCGCGCATGCGCAGTTTATACCGGAGAACCCATCGTACCGTATCGGATGTGCAAAAACGGTTCCCTAAAACTCTCTCCTGTCGGTTTATTTCGACTGTCGCACTAATTATGACGGTCGGCGTCGTTCCACCGCGATATGGTTGACGGTCACCTTTACAAGTCTCGCGGTGGTATGCACCAACTCAACAACTCTCTGACGCCACGCCGCTGCGGTGGCGCTACTGTCGTTACTGCGCATGCGCAGACGCATCCTCTCGCGCTAATCTGGTTCGTGCGCATGCGCAGTACCCACACATGATGTGGGCAAACGCGGGCTTTTTTTTTTTTTTTTGTGAACAGCATGTTGGTGTATGGTCGCTGACAGTTTAAGAAACGCAGGACGTGGCTTATAGACCCTTTTTGGAAATTTTGAAATAATGCATAGAATACGTGCGGCCGCCATTAGTTGGTCGTGCCCTGTGAGCACGCATTGGTCACGAGCGCTTCGTCAGCATTCGGAGTATGCTCGAATCGAAACGCATTCCACACGAGTGATGAGTCAGTGCTTCGGCGCGAACTCGGAACCAATCACAGGGTTCACGCGGGAAGCGATGAGACCGACTAATGGCGGCTACGCATAATCTGAAAATCATTTCACAATTTCGGGAAAGGGTCTAATATTGATTTATTCTTTGGCGTGCAGCAGCCTAAGTGAAACTGGGGGTAAATTTTGGTTTCTGGCCTGCGAAACGCCCTCCAAAAGGGGACCCCCCTAATACTAGTTCTTCGGAATTAGTCTAATATATCCGAAATCAAGTGTGATACACAAAATAAACATGTTGAAATCACGTGTTTTTTTTGTTTTTTTTTGTCTGTTTCGCAGACGGCGTGCAACAGGTCGTTTTGTGGTATTTACAGTCATAGACGTCAGCGAGAACTAGAAGTAACGTTAATTTATTCGAGGTTGTTGCGGAGGCACCGCTTTGTCCCACGGAGCATCTATAGACCGGAATTTGGCGGCATTCTCATCGAAATAAATTCAGAAAATTTTTTTTTGCGAAATAACAAATAATAGTATCTAGACCGCCAAGAAAGCATATTGCAACTTTCTGCTACGGAGTAGGACATAGTTTGCGATCTCAATTGTTCCGCTCTTATACGTGCCCAGGCAGAGAACGGTAATCCGGCAGGCAAATTTGTCTACGATATTGCGTTCCGCTTTTATGTCCGACCGTGTGCCAGCTCTAAAGACCTTTGCTAAAATCGCTTTCTACGTGCTGCCATCTTTGTGTGCTGGGCTTGTGGAACGGCTTCTGAGCATGCGCTGTGGCTCCGTTGTGCGGTGTATCAGACGGCATTTTTCGCCCGGGGTGACTAGCGCTGGAAATGGTTTATAATCGCTGACGGAGCACAGGGCGGGGCGATTCCCCAATTCTTTGTTAACTCTGCGCAGCCAATAAGATTGAGCTATCGGTCTATAAAAAATAAAATAAATAACGACGAACGAATCAGGAAGCAAGAGCGTAACTATTATATGTCACACCCTGCGTTAATAAAAGTTAATAAGTAATTTAACGCACGTAAATTACAAAAAAAAAAGAAACTGAAAAAAAAATTGTTTGCGCGTAATTTATGACGCTAGGCGCAATTTACGTGAGGTTCACCGCCCGCTCTAGGTTCCGCCCACAGAACGACGGCCGCCCCCATTAATTACCCACCTATACTTGATTGCCTCGGCTGCTCAGCTGATCACGTTCGCGAGCCTAGTGTCTCCCGGTCGCGACGTCTGGTGGGATTCGGATGCCGTCTGGCACCGTCTGCTAGTCGGGAAGGCTGACTCGCGGTAGCGTATACATCGTCTGCTATTAGAACCACACTCCGGTAGTAATTCACTTAAGTAATTGAATTACTTTCCTGAGTAATTTGTGATTTTGATTCATTACTTTTGACCAAAATTATTTTTAATTGTAATTTAATTACTGTTCAAACGCATTAATTGCAAAACATGAATTAGAATTGCCATTGGTCAGAACTTCAGCTTGGGCGAGTTGGTAATTCATGATGCTGCTTCACAGCGCACAAGATCAGACTCACTTAAAAGAAATTTCACGCACACAAAGGAAGAACTCTCACACAGCAACTACATCTTGCAAGCCGAGGCTAATTGTTTTTCCGCTCACGAATCGGCCTAGTACGTACAGTTGAACCGCTTTCAACGTTTTGCCGCACTTAATGATCGCACCTCAAGGTTGACCATCGCTCCTCGTGGTTGTGCGGGCAAGCGTCCGTCGACGCTACAAGAAATGGTTAATGAAATGCGAGCCGCTGGCCGCACCGCCGCACTTCTATTCACCGTGTCTGCTTTCTTTCCAAGAGACTGTCCAGAAGCCTATTGGGAGGGCGGCAGCAGCGCCAGGCGGGGGCGTCTGCAAAGAGCCTAAAGGAAGGCATACCTTCCCCAGTTTACCAAAATAATGCAATGAAAACGAAAAAAAAAAGGCTAAGATCTTAAAAGCGAGGTCAGGGACTTTTGTTGTATGTCATGTTCGTTTGTTTGAAGTATGGTGGTACTCTTCGGCAGGTCGTTACTATGCTCTGTTTCACCTTAAAATGAACTTCAGTGGGTGCTAGGAGCAACCCCAGACAACAGAGTGCTCATAGAATTTCAGCTCTGCACGTTCAGTGCTGAAATGACTGGCTAGGCTTGTAACGTTCGCAGCGGTTCTTTATGAAATGAAACCGATGACCTTATCGGCTTTTCTTTTTTTTCAAAATGCTTTAGATTTCTGTCAGCCTTTCAGTATTTCCGCAACTGAGTGGACGAGATTCCGAAAGTTTACAAACCGTGGCTCCAGACTGTCGGGCTCGCCGTCGCTGGGCTTGATTTTTTTTTTTCATAAAAAAGCCTTTTTGTTTAGTTGGAGGATAGGGCTTATCGGGCTTGCGGTGATTCGCGATTCGCGTGCTCCGCGGAAAAGCAAACTCTCAGGTTTTCTTCATAAACAGTACGGCTATGACTCGAGTAACTACGGTAAGACAAACGTCTTCACAAAAAAAAAAAAAAAAAAAACATTTTGTCGCAATATTTACATCGCCAGACGCAATTTACGTGGAGGCAGCACATAACAAAAAGTGCCTAGCTATCCCGCTCCGTTTCTCGGCTCTCACTGCTTGGAAAGATTACCGGCGTGTGGAATATTTGCTGCAAAATTGTATATTTCTGCCGTGGTAGTCTTTTATTCGAAATATGTTTATGTCTGAGAAACAAACGGTACAGAGTCATTATTGTTCTCAAAAATATCCCGAGATCGCCTTCTCCTCTTTGGTTTCAAACGATAACAAACATGGCGCCCAGCGATTACGGCGGGCTGTTTCCACACCGCGCAAATCGTTTGAGTTATATTTTTATGATTGCGAGTTTGGCGTTCACCGAGATGTTCAAGAGATCTACCGACGTAGCTGGCAGCAAACACCTGTCGCAAGTACAAGCCTTCTGAAGCGTAGAGCGGGTGCTTGTTTTCGTAGGGGTACTCGCGTAATGAGTTCCACAACTATTTTGATTTCTCAGGCTTGACTTCGTGTGCGCGTTTGATCCTGAATAAATGGTTCGGTTCTCGTAAAAGCGGCCCTTCTACTATGAGAATTAAACATCCGTCGCGATTGCCACCGTGGTTTCAGTACTGAGCGGTACCCTACACAGGTACGAATTTGCTTGGCTAGAAGCAACTGGCCGTTCGCCCCGCATCAGGTTTCCCCTGGTATATCTCCGCCATTTCGCTTCGGAAGGCCCGTAGCTGTCAAGATTTGAGCAGTGCACCTCATTTTCTAGAGCGAAAAGTTTAGGTCGCGTTTTAATTGTGAGTCACGACGCTGATCCACCTTGCTCGCGTACGCTATGCAAGAAAAACAAGAACAGAGAAGCTGAAAGAACCACCATAGTTCTATTGTTAATTTGTTTTAGTTTTTCCGGTCGCTTTTTACCGCATATCCACACACAAACGCTTGTATTAGACTGTGGATCGTGCAAAATCAAACGCTAGAGCGCCTTTTTTGTTATCGCGTCTTGCAAGCGTTGCAGAGGGTATCAAACAGGGGCGGAATAGCAGTCCGCGCATTCGTGCGTGACGCTATCATGGAGAAAGAAAGGCTGGCCTGGCCTTTGTATGCAATGTATTTTGTGCAGGTGAGCAGCACCGAATGAAAACAGAATGGTAAAGTGCAAACTTTGAGCGCTGTCGCTGAAGGCCTACTCAACGAACAGACGGGCAGCTTCCCACCTGCGGAAGCGTGTAGGAAATTTCTCGTTACGTTAAGAGAGAATTACAACTTAATTAAGAAATAATAGCACGTTAGTGTATTATTCAGTGAGATATATTACCTCTATCTTTCGGCTGAAACACGCTCAAGTCTAAATTGTCGTGCTCTATCATAAAAATAAAAAAAAAATAAAATAAAATAATATTCAAGGGAATGAAACGTGATTATAGAATCCGAGTTATTCAACTTGAAACAAAAGAATGGGGATGAATAAATGAATTTAGGTCTAGGAAACTGCCGTAAAACGATCACTTTGGCGTCACAATAAAAAAAAAAGAAAGCAAAGTGAAGTAATTGCAGAGGAATTGAATTAAGTTTTAAAAGTGTTTCGTAGTTGCAGTTAATTACTTTTAATATAGTAATTATTCTAATGGTAATCAACTACTTTTTGGCAGAGTAATTGTAATGTAATTAAATATGTAAGGTAATTTACCCATGTATGATTAGAACACACAACTACCACCACCTGGAACGCCCGTAAGATGCGGCCATGAAAGCGGCGCATCCGCGTCTGCCATCGCCTGCGTCCGTCTGCTATTCCGCCCCTGTTTGATACCCTCTGCAACGCTTGCAAGACGCGATAACAAAAAAGGCGCTCTAGCGTTTGATTTTGCACGATCCACAGTCTAATACAAGCGTTTGTGTGTGGATATGCGGTAAAAAGCGACCGGAAAAACTAAAACAAATTAACAAAAGAACTATGGTGGTTCTTTCAGCTTCTCTGTTCTTGTTTTTCTTGCATAGCGTACGCGAGCAAGGTGGATCAGCGTCGTGACTCACAATTAAAACGCGACCTAAAAGTTTCGCTCTAGAAAATGAGGTGCACTGCTCAAATCTTGACAGCTACGGGCCTTCCGAAGCGAAATGGCGGAGATATACCAGGGGAAACCTGATGCGGGGCGAACGGCCAGTTGCTTCTAGCCAAGCAAATTCTTACCTGTGTAGGGTACCGCTCAGTACTGAAACCACGGTGGCAATCGCGACGGATGTTTAATTCTCATAGTAGAAGGGCCGCTTTTACGAGAACCGAACCATTTATTCAGGATCAAACGCGCACACGAAGTCAAGCCTGATAAATCAAAATAGTTGTGGAACTCATTACGCGAGTACCCCTACGAAAACAAGCACCCGCTCTACGCTTCAGAAGGCTTGTACTTGCGACAGGTGTTTGCTGCCAGCTACGTCGGTAGATCTCTTGAACATCTCGGTGAACGCCAAACTCGCAATCATAAAAATATAACTCAAACGATTTAGGCGGTGTGGAAACAGCTCGCCGTAATCGCTGGGCGCCATGTTTGTTATCGTTTGAAACCGAAGAGGAGAAGGCGATCTCGGGATATTTTTGAGAACAATAATGACTCTGTACCGTTTGTTTCTCAGACATAAACATATTTCGAATAAAAGACTACCACGGCAGAGATATACAATTTTGCAGCAAATATTCCACACGCCGGTAATCTTTCCAAGCAGTGAGAGCCGAGAAACGGAGCGGGATAGCTAAGCACTTTTTGTTATGTGCTGCCTCCACGTAAATTGCGTCTGGCGACGTAAATATTGCGACAAAATGTTTTTTTTTTTTTTTTTTTTTTTTGTGAAGACGTTTGTCTTACCGTAGTTACTCGAGTCATAGCCGTACTGTTTATGAAGAGAACCTGAGAGTTTGCTTTTCCGCGGAGCACGCGAATCGCGAATCACCGCAATCGACAGCATGATTCCTGCGGTTTACAGGACAGAGATAACGTCTTCGCGCGAAGATACCATCTGTGAAGATTGCATTTGTATGGAGAATCATGTTCTCGATATAATTATTCGCTATGTAATTTATGCGCAATGCGATCATTGGGTGTATATGTGTTTTGCGGAAAAGTAGACCCAAGGGCCTTGTTCATAAATATTGCGGCTATTACTCGAGTAAATACGGTAATAAAATATGTTAGGACTTTTACAAGTGTATTTGTTTTTATTTCAGTGTCTTTTACTCTGTCACTCAGTGTCTATAGTCATAATGAAACCCGAGTGAGACAGGCAAAAAAAGCAAATCGTTCGCCTGTTCAGTTAGTTTTCTCTGTCTGAGTGTGATGGAAAAAAATAATTAAAGGGACTCGGAATTCCAGAGTGGTGACTATAAGAAGGTAGATATTATTTACAGTCGTATAAACAAGAAGTTAGAAAAACAATGGTGTAGATATGTATACAAAGTTCAGTTCGCCGCATCCGCTTACGGCACGGTGGTGCACGTCGACGTAGGCATGGCGTTCGTCTTGTCCAGGAAATGCTCAGCTGCTCGCTAGGCACAGGCGGAGGCGTTTTAGAAAACTTGGGTGAAAGCCCCACAGGCCTGGACTCGTCCGTCCGGGCTCTTCCTTGGCTGCCGGGACCACCGCTGTCGAGCCGGGTTCCGTATCGTGCCCGCCCTTCTCTCGCGTGTCACAAGCGTGTCTGTTATCGTCTTCGTTTTAGAGCGCAGCTCTTAAAAGGCTGAACTCCATGGGACGAATTATGTGACGAATAACTGGCGAACGCCGCCCGACGGCACGCTCGCTTTGCGCGCGACGTAGCAGCCACTGTGTTGATTCCACGCGCAGAGCAAAAGCCGCCGGGCGGCGTTCGCCAGTTATTCGTCACATAATTCGTCCCATGGAGTTCAGCCTTTAGGCGCCCGTTTCCGGCTTGAGCGGCGTCGGCGTCGGCGTCGGCGTAACCGCGCGGTGCATTATGGGAAATATCCCATAATGCACCGCGCGAGCCCCCCCCCCCCCCCCCCGGGGTCACGTGACCCCGGGGGGGGGGGGGGGTCGCGTGACCCCGGGGGGGGGGGAGGGTCACGTGACCTGGGCCCCCCGAGGTCACGTGACCCCCCCCCCCCCCCCCCGGAGGAGATTGAAGAATGAGGGGAGGAGAAGGAGGAGGGGTTACCCTCCCCTAATTGCCCTTCCCTCCTCCTCCTCAAGAGCTACGCTCCAATTCGGCGTTACAGGGAGTTGTAAACGGCTTTCACTTTTTTCGGTATATCCATTCCAGCCCTTCCCGTCGTCGTCTTCGTTTTTCGGTATATCCATCTCTTGCCTTGAACTTCCTCATCTTCTTCCTCGCCCTTTGCTCAGTCCAAGTCACTGTTTTCCCGTGCGTCGTTTTCCTCAACGTTGGTTCTCCCACATCATCACACTGAGGCATCTATCACAAACATGTCGGGCTACTTTCATTCAGGAAACGTTTCATAGTGCACTAGTCGCGGAATGAGGCGCTCCTGGATGTACCGCAGTCTCCAGAATGCCTCGCAAATGGAACGACTGGGCTGAAGAGCATATGGCTGAGCGGAAGCGACGACGTGCTGCGTATGACCGTGTTCCACGTGCCAGAGACACGCCGGAGGCAAGGATGAAACGCTTGGCTAGAAATAGAAAAGCAAGGCGGGCTCGTTCTGCGACGGCCTTCATCGTTGTTGCACAATAAGCCCCCGTAAAACCGAAGTTAGGGCGATGGTGCTTCATGAAAGCGTTGCCTTTTATGATGACAATAATTTCTCGAAGACAATCAGTGCTATGCCAGTTAGATGTAGTCTGCAGTCAAGCTGCACAAAAAAAAAAGTAGCTTCGTTTATATCTATCTATCTATCTATCTATCTATCTATCTATCTATCTATCTATCTATCTATCTATCTATCTATCTATCTATCTATCTATCTATCTATCTATCTATCTATCTATCTATCTATCTAATCTAATCTAATCTAATCTATCTGGTTTGGACTGGTTTGGCGATGCCGCGGCGCGTTTTCCGCCGTGCTCTTTAGTTCCGTTCGTTTGCTCGTTACGTCCACTTTCCCTCTTAAGGGTCTGTTACACTCCGACGTCGAGCGTAGCAGACGCGGCGTAGCACAGCGGACACCGATACTGATTGGTCGAAGATATCGAGGTCCTGTTCGCCGGCCAATCAAAGGCCCACGTTCTGCGCTACGCTACGTTCGCTGCGCTCAACGCCGGAGTGTAATAGAGCCTTTACCAAGGGGAAAGAGTCTTGTGGTACGCTTCCAATGACACGTCGCGTGAACCGAAAGGAATGGGATCCAGGGGCACCATAGCTAGCTCGCGCCGCGGGAACAATGTTGGTGACACAACTTACGCGACAACGAAAAACCGAGGCGCAGCGACGCCGCCGTTTCCGCGTAACCGCCGACACCCGGGAGGAAAGATTGGCTCTTCGAAGACAAGAGTATGCGGACCGCTGGGAGGTTGGAATTCCCATCCTTCGCCGAGTTGGAACCCCTGCGCTAAATGCTAACGCGTTTCATCGAGGATCAGCGTAGTGGCAGCGGCGATTTAGGCATAATTTTTCTGCATATCAATGCCCAATAAAGTCGAACCGTAATGTGCAAACGTTTATTCAAAATTTTCACACACACCCTCAAACTAGGGGCGATTTCATGTAGCATCTTGTACACTTGCAGCTCAAAGTTGGGGTTTCTGGAGGGTGACATTTCTGGATGCAAGTTGGTGTCATTGCAGATACCAAATAGCGCGTGTCATTGCTGAGCGACATTAAAAAAAAAGAAAAAAAAAAGCCGATTCATTGTTGCGAAAATCTTCAACAATGTTCGTAGCACACAACAAGATATAGCAGCAGTCCCGCGAAAAAGTTCACTCCCCCAAGCAGCCGGTATACGTTGTCGTACACCCCGTGAAAATCTCGGAAATGACCTGAAAGAAGTTGTAATAAGAAATGAGCAGACAATGAAACGTTTTTCCGGCCAAAAAAAAAAGTGCTCCTATGAACGACTTTTTTTGGTTCGATTTAACGAAAAAGAATGCCGCGCTTGTATTAGTGCACCTGCAGTTCTAAAGTCAACAATCTACAGACGACATATTTATTCGACGATTGTTTCTTCGATGATTGGTGTCCTTCTGAATCGGCCACTGAGAGGAAATTTTTTTTAGACAACCTGCGAGGGACACGTGTGCTGAAAAATAAATTTCACGCGAGGAAAAAAAATTAGAGCAACATGGACGGCGAGAGATTTATTTGAAATTCTGCGCGCAAAGTCTATTTCCACCTCAACGTGAAGGTGAAGCCGATCCACCTCTCCTCCACGCCCCTGAAATGCCGAGAGAGAAAACAAGGGGAAAGGAGGCGACCCCCGACTAAATCGCGTCTCGGGCCGTCAATATTGCTCTAAAAATGTTTTTTTTTTTTTTTTTTTTTTTTGTCGCGCAAAATTACTTTTTTTGACACGGGTGTCCAAACCAGACTGTTAAAAACAACTTAAAAAAAAATCTTTTCACGAGCCTTTTTAGCATTTCCCATTCTTCACAGCGCGTTATTAGCTTTTGCTCGTGGTGCAATTGAAGCAACCAAATAAAAAACTGGCAAGGTAACGCAGGCTACCTCTCTAACAAAAAGGCAAGCCCTTTTTGTATATTCTTTCGTGGTGCGGCATTCCTCAGAGATAACTAAGAGGCTTACGCTTCGTGAGTGCACCCTTCCGGGGATTTATCTGTTTAGTTGTTTAAATCTCTGCGTACGCAGTATTTACATTTCATCTTAAACAGTTTTATCCACAATTTTTACGCGTTTCATTTTACTTATTCGAGATGCGTTAGTTTGTTCATGAATGTTTATCAGAGTTAAGGTTTACTTGAAGAACATAACCCAAAATATTGTCGTTTGAATAGGGTAATACAATACTTTTTTTTTGGATGGTCGTTGGTGCTATACGTCACGTGGAACTTGTTTTTCGACAGGAATCTTTAGCGCAGTATGTCTTTTATGAATTCGAATGCGCACAAAAATGCAAGCTATGCCAGAGGGCCATATGAAAAAGGGATTAGACCATTGGATTCCTGGTGCTGGCTTTTAGAAGCGATTGCTTTGTGGGCGAATAGGCGCGAGAGTCGCCGACGTCGCGGCGTTTATTTAACCGTCTGCTGTAGACTGAACGGCTGAAGAGAAGGCTTCAGCTGAACATACGTCTGACGTTTTCACCTCCACGTCCAGATACCTGAGCTTCTCCTAGAACCACGATCGGTGCTACAGCAATTCAAGCCTGCCTGTGTAGTAATTCTACGAGGAACAATTCAACGCAATAACGAAGATACAGGAAACACACCGATGTGTTCACACGGGCCATTCTGGTACGGAAACAATGTTAGAATGAGCCGAAATCTACTGAAGCTGGGTTACTAGTTTTCTGTGTTCCAGCCACTCTATTTCCCATTATCCCCTACGACTACCATTGAGGACTCATTGTTTCCTTTCACAATATAAGCTAGGTACTCCCGGAGTGACATATTGTTTTGCAATCTTTCGACGTTAACTAGAATAGAGCGACATAATTGGTGCACTGATGTGGATATATCATTTTGACAGGCGCTGAACGTTGCCATGTCTTTAGAAAACGACATTGCATTTGCTCATGAGACACCAGAATAACTGTCTGGGCCGCATTAACCTTCACTGCACGCCTAAAGTTTCACAATACGCGGCATTGCGAACAATGTGTCCAACAACAGTTCACCGTATGTAAACAGGCAACGTCCACTGAGTATATAGCTATTTAACGTTTCATTTCTAATATTTGCTTGAAAGATGACTCATTAATTGTTGCGTTGTGTATTGCTAGTGTTTCGTGAAGCGTTAATGGGGAAATGAAAGTAGAAAGCAAGGTTTGATCGTCTTGGCCTACTTTTGCGCGCCCTGTGTAAGGGTCAAAGGTAATGATTGTAATTGATAGCATAAAGCAAGATATGCTAACGCGAGAAAACTAAGTTTTTTTGTTGATATCATGCTAACTTTGCCGTTTACGTTGTGAAAGTTTTCTATAAATTATTGAAAAATTGTAACTCAATTTACTTACCCACTACTCGGGGAGCGGATAGGACTAGGGGCACAATCAGGAGCCCCGAAGCTCCATAGCAGGCCGAAATCTGTCCAACACCAAGGTAGTCGGCCATCAACACTGTCTTCATCGTGATGATGCAAGCAATGAACATGATGACGCAAAATGAGGCTAGAACGAGCCACGCAAAAGAGGTCACATATGGAAGGAGTGTCATAGAGATTCCCAGGAGCAGGTGGCAGCACATGACGAGGCTGTTACGTCGCAAGTAGTTCCTGTCAGCCAAGAGAGGAAGAGCCAAGCGCCCGACAAAGTCTGATACTGAAGAATACAATATGATCGAAGTGGCCTTGATTAAAGGAGCACCCTTGTCCTGGCCATAGTCTACGATAGTTGTCGCAAAGACGACATGAGAGTAATGAACTATAGCGCATGATATCGCAATGACGTAGAACATTGGGTTAAGCAGCGTTGCACGTAGGCCCGGTGGATTATCAGTTGTATTAGTGGCATTATCGCTGGAAGCTTTGATGGGTATTCTTGAATGTGAAGCTTCTAAAGGCAGAATGTTTGCTGAGGTTGGATGTTCAGGGATATCTTTGATATTCTGGAGCGGTGATGCCAATTGCGGCTCTCTCAAGGTGATGGTGAAGGCCGTTGTGTGCATTGTTATGCCGCCGAGAATCAACAGCATTCCATAGAAGTGGTAGGTATCCTTAAGATAAAGAATCAGGTACGGAAACGCGATGCTGCTGCAGGTTTCGCCTACGAACCGCATTCCACTTGCAATTCCTCTGTATTTGTCAAAATACTCCACGACAATGGTGGCAAGTGTGATGGTTATGACACCGGTTCCGGAACCTGCATTGGTATTAGAAATAAACAAGGTTGATTAGTACCAATTATTTTTCTGAATAGGCGCAATGTTGTTTCAAATCTTGTAAGAAAATGCCTAGCGCCGAATAAATTTTTCTCTGCGAAAAGTGCTGGAAAAACAAATTGTTCTAAATAAGTTTGTCGCTGCAGCGATGGGCTGCAACGATCCTCGATTTAAAATATCATACTTTCTTTCTCACATCAATTCTTTTGGCGGCTTCTAAAAATTACATGTAGAGGCTTAAAGACCCGGATTATTAGGATTGATGATGTTGTGTAAAATCTTGCTGCATAGCTAGTGTACTCTTCGATATTTCTTGTGGGTATATTGCCATTACGTGGGCTATTTTGGTTTTAAGCGGGACGTCACTCCTTCCTAAATTCAAGCTTGTCACAGGTATTATGGTTTATTCTAAACGGACTAGCGGATAAAACCCTGAATTAAACGTTTGTTTCACCCGAACTCGTAATTAGCCCACATTACGTAAAAACGTTTTCTTTAAGCTTTTAGAGTCCGCAGGAAAGAGTCCTAAGAGAGCAGTGCACAAGTTTACCGTGTATTGCGCCGTACGTCAGTGACAATCCGACGATGCTCGATGTGAAAAAAGAGGCGATTAGACCAGACCAGGTAAGCACGCTGCCTATCCTCATGATTTGGATCAGCGATAATTTTTTCTGCAGTATTCGAACAGTGATGCCTGCGCAGACGTAATGGAGAAGAGATATAATTAGTCCTTATATGATTGGTAAAATCATATTGCAGACTTTCAGGGCACATGCAGAATGGGCAGTAGAACACAGCAAAAGTCTCATGCACATCAAACACGAGATAGCAACGTCGTGAAATAGCTGATATCCGAATACCTATGGGCAGCCCATAATCTAAGTGTGCTGGATCATCCTGAAATTTTAATTTGTGTATAAATACAATTTGTGTCTGCTATTTCTAGCAGACTATAATTATTGCTTTGAATGTAAAGTAATTAAATACTGTTGGTTATCGAATGAGAAACTGTCCATGACAATAAAATTCAAAGGAACACATTTCCGTAATTTACGAATGCATATTACTCAACCTGTTTGATTTAGTAACGTGTTGAGTCGTGTTTAGTTGATTTTGAGCTCGAAGCTAGGGTCGGTAAACGTTTGAAGGCATTACTCCACAGAGAACTAGGACACATGTTAACACATCAATGAAAAGTGTGTAGAGGCCTCTTTATCTGTGTGACTAAGGCTGCTTACTTCCGTGCGCAACAACATATTCTGCCACTTCAGTTCAAAGATAATGCGGAACTGGTGAATATTGCAAAAGCGATTATTCGTGCTTTATGAAAGACCTGACTAAACTCACTCAACATATTCAACAGCACCCACACCATTTTCGCAAGAGAAGCTAAGGAATCGAAATTCACAGATGAACTACCAACCCACAACAGGCTTCAATTTCTGGACCCGTAACTTCTCTTTGGAGATAACCATACATATTGGGCATATTTACCACGTTCTAAGAAGCAACTTCTTCCGTTTGATTCGGCTCATCCTAAACCATAGAAAACGGCACGTGACCACAAAAAAGAGAGTGAGCGCGACTCAAAACGGCCAGTTCGGCGGTTTTCGGGCGGAAAAAAAACACGAATTTCGAGCCACGAATTGTTTTTTGGGTAGTGGGGCTCTCATATGTCATGTACAGATAAAACCCAGGGCGCATAAACACCCGGTCAGTGTCTCTTTAAAGGAGCAATGAAGTCATTTTAGAAAAAAATGAAAGCCGTTTACGCCTCCCTGTAACGCCGAATTAGAGCGCAGCTCTTGAAGAGGAGGGAAAGGTACTGAGGGGAAGGTATACCCCTCCTCCCTCCTCCTCACCTCCTCATCTTGTGTGCTACCCCTCCCTCCGAGAGGCGTCGCCGTCGCCTCACGAGGTTCACGTGACCTTACGGGGGTCACATGACGTCACCGGGGTCACGTGACCCCAGTGAGGTCACGTGACGATGCCGATGACTCATCAGTGACGTCACTGACGACGTCATCAGTGACGTCACTGATGACGTTATCAGTGCCGATTCCGATGACGTCATCAGTGATGATGACGATGCCGATGACGTCACCAGTGATGTCACGCGTCCCATAAGGCACCGCGCGGTTACGCCGACGGCGACGCCGCTCAAGTCGGAAGCAGGCGCCTAAGAGCTGCGCCCTAAAAGGTCGTTTTTGATCTTATATTGTTTAAAATGTGTTAGTTCCTACATAGACCAAGTCCTATATTACAAAACTGCCTATTCATCTGAGGACAATAGAAAAACCTGTGTGCTCTTTTTTTCGCGGACTGCATTGTGTGGACCAATGGAAGCCCTACAACACGCGCTGATTCCGAACGATTTTGTTATAACTTGTTTTGAAGAGAGTCTGATAGGTACACATTCGGACAAGACTTCTCTTTTTCACTACGGGCGAAGCCATCGCTTGCAACTCGCCGACAGGCGCCCTTCGTCGATCACTTCACTCGGAAGAAACGTCTTCCCAAAAAGGGCGTGTCGCGATCATTGAACACGCTTTTAAAAAGTATGCCTATATACTTTTGCGTTTTCGTTGTCATTATCCTTTTTACGCATGTTCATTCTTCCCACCGTAGTGCTGCTTAGTTGCCATTAATATAGGGACTGTAGGCTTGTCAAGCTGCTAACCGCAGCTTTTTTTTTTTCCACAGCCCCTCCATCTGTATTTTTACAAGGTGGAAATGAACTCATTTGATTTGAAATAAGCTACGCGTGGTTGTGGTTTCGGGGTTGTTAGGACGCTTAGAGCGTCTAGGTTGAGTTGTCACCACAGAGGAACGATCTCAGAATCGACTCAGTGAAAATACTTTAGTCGATGTTCAAAAACTATTTAAGATCAAGATCGTATTGCAAATGCGATCTAAGACGTTTTGCTTGCTTCTTTCTTGCCACTTTCAAGAGCAATGTCGTGAGAGCAGAGGACGTCCCCTGACGTTTATGTCTCGTGCAGTGTGCAACGTGAGCGGTGCACGGCTATGCTTTTTCGGCCAAAGTGCTTAAAGGTGCTCTGAGGAGGTTTCTGAGATCGCCTAAATATAGCGATAACTCACTCTGCAGGCTCTAAGCATCTTAAAAATGCATGAATCATAACGATGCGCGGCCGATTTCCATTATTGAAAAACAATCAAAGATTGCAACACACCGAGGTCATCTCCGGCGATGGGAGGAGCATTGTTCCGGCAGCCAGGACGACTGTGACCAATGAAAACGCGACATTTTGTTGAGATTGCAAACTCTGTTATTACAAAATGTGTATGCTTTTGTAGATGATAAAAGCAAAAGTGTAGTCTAAGAAATTAAAATTTTCGCGGAGAGGGAACATAATATTTCAAAAACCTTCTTAAAAGAACGCACCATGTTTTTTTTTTTGTTTTTGTTGTGGGAGTGATATGTTTGGTCGTAAGCTCTCGATCGCCCGCTCGCTGGGTTGAATCGTAGTCCGGGGCTGTATGGGCAACGAGCCACGTGCATTCGAGATATCACTCCGGGGTTCCACCAGGCGGAGGCGCGAGGATCCTTCGGTTGCAGTTGGCTGACAGTGGTTCTGGTTTCGGAACATGTCCATCGCCGGAAAGACCTCGGTGTGTTGCACTATTTGATTGCATTTATAATAGGAAAATCGGCTGCGTGTCGTCATAATATAGGGGTTTCCAGTAGGCTTAGAGACAACAGAATGAGTTATCGCCATATTTAGGTGATCTCGAAAAACTCCGCGGGGCACCTTTAATTTCTACAGAAATCACTTTCTACCATCATATCAAAATGCTATCTTGTGCGCGCTGCTTTTGATGCAGAAAGCAGGGTTTCTTCAACGCGAAGTTCATACCGGTAATGCATATTGATTGTGTGTTTGCACATAAATAAAGGGTGGTTTAGGACAACTATTGCTCCAATAAAAGTCCGGAAGTTTCTGCAGCGTACAGGGCACGAAGAAGGGAAGACAACTTGGATATAGGCGATTTCGTTTTAAACCGTAAAGGAAAAAAAAAAGTTTCCAATTATCTGTAATACCGAATTATAGCGCAGCTCTTGAGGAGGAGGAGTGGAGGGTACGGAGGGGAGCATATGCCCTCCTCCCTTTCCGTGCCTTCTTCTCCTCCTCCCCTCCAATTTAGGGGGAAATTTTCGCCAAATTTCCCGCTAAATTTAGCGGAAAATGTTTCGGCTATTTCTAGTGGGGACTTTTTCCGCTAAATTTAGCGGAGAAATTTTTCCGCTAAATTTAGCGGGAAAATTTTTCCGCCAAACTTAGCAGGGAAATTTTCCGCTAAATTTAGCAGAGAAATGTTTCAGCTAAATTTAGCGGGAAAATTTTTCAGCTAAATTTAGCGGGGAAATTTACAATTCTATGTAATGCCGAATTAGAGTGCAGGTCTTAAGGATAAGGAGGGGAGGGTACGTCCCTGCTCCCCCTCCGTACCCTCCCCTCCTCGTCTCCTGCTCCCCTCCCATTTTGCGGGAAATGTTCGCGAAATTTCTCTCTAAATAAAGTGAAAATTTCCTAGCTAAATTTAGCGGGGAAATATTCCCGCTAAATATAGCGGGAAATTTACCAACATTTTGTTTTGTTTTGCGTTTAAATCACGGAGTCATCATCATAAATTTTGAACACAAGCACAAAGCAGTGGTCTTTTGAACAAATCGGAACGTGGAGCTTTCTTTCTACCATTCGCAGTTACGTAACGTCCTATTGCTAGAAAATAACAAAGCGAAAGAAACTAATACTATAAGAATAATGGCAATGGCGAAAAAATCAGAACGCAAGAGAGAAAGCAAATAATGATTTTTTACTAACCTAAACTGCCAAGCCGTTTTTTCCCACTATAGCGAGGTTTACTCAACAAAAAGGTCGTTAGTTAAAGTGTACTTTAGATTTACACTAATTATTTCTTATTGTTTTCAGTGATTGGACAAATTGAACACTCAACCTTTTATGTTTGACAATACATCTAGTGATTAAACAGCACTATTTTATGGGTGCAGTTGTTTAAATCAAATTATTCGGATTTACGTGAAATAAATCTTGTTTAAATAAAATACATTTAAATTATTAGGTTTGTTTCATGATCGTTTTTTCCCACCCTGTGAATAGCACCACCCCGGCCAATATGAGCTCAAAACACCCGACCCGGCCTTCTTTTCCGTTTGAGGTCCCCACAATCTTTCTTATCTCTCGCCTTGCCAAAAAGTCCCAAGTGTGGGACCTTAACTTCGCATTCGATTCTCATATCCAACCGCAGCACTCTCAAAAACCGCCAGGTGCATCAAAGAAGCATGCATAACCATTTCAGCTTATATGTTCGATAGTGCGTACATTTGGTCTCGCAAATACCGCAAAATCTTCGTTCTAGTAGTGTGGTTTCCTTTGAAACCGAACACGCTTGTCGAAGTGGGTCTTTCGATTTAAAAAAAAAAAAAAAATATATGTAATTGCCCCATTTCTGAAAAGAACAAAACCGCTTTTCAAAAATTTAAAAAAAATATTTCGCTTCACAAAAAACTATTGTGTGGAGCAGGGCGAAAAATCTGTTTTTTACTCCGTGATTTTTCTACCCAGTTCTGTACGCTGGTATGAATACGGAAAGCACACAAAACTCACAGTAATATTTTGTGACCTTGTATGTTATTTCGACTATCTTTTAGTTCAAAGGAAAATACTTTTGTATTTTTGTTTATTGAGGTAAAAAATGCCAAACATCGTCTCTTTGACAATCCGGTGACATCTTCAGAGGTAACTCATGAGTTACCTCTGAAGTTACCGATATTTTGAACCCACTTTATCGAAAAAGGCCATTTTTTATTTCGTTCAATTTTTTTACTATTGCTGCCGATCATATGAACTTTCAATTGGCTTCATGCGATTTCCCCCTTTTCTTTGTTGTATCTTCTCTAGAAGTGATCGAAATCGCTCCCACGTGACAATCTGGTGACATCTTCAGAGCCTTGTAGCTCATGAGTTATTATATTTGTCGCTTACCAATCTTTTGGTTCTCACAGGCGGACATAATCGCGTCATTAAATTTTCGCCGAGTTCCAACGCTGCATAGAAACTCTTAAGGACCGAAATTTTCGCCGTGCCTGTAAATTTCGCTCATTTTCAATTCGCGATATTCGCGAAAATTAAGGGCTCACGACTTGAGGTTTTTACAGTACTATGCGTGCGTAGCCCTATAATTGGCTATCGACTGGGAATAGGTTAGTTTATAATTTTGACGGAATTTTGATATAAATTTTGAAATATGTCGAAAATGAAATTAATGATATTTTGAATCCCTTTATAAAAAAAAGGCCATTTTTTATTCGTTCACTATTTTTTATTATAGCTGCGATTCTTATATGAACTTTCAATTGGTCTGAGCGATATTGCCCCTTTTTCTGTTTATCTTCTCATAGAAGTTGGTCGAACGAATCGGGTTCCCACGTTTCAGAACGACGCGAAAACGCAGTTTCCGCAGGGTCGGCTCCGCTAGCTCAAAGGCTCTACTGCTTAGTTGTGTGGTGCAAGTGCAGCGGTAAATTCATTTCGATTGAGAACCACTCGTGCTTGGCTACATATTGTATTTCTAATTTTGTGTAATGACGGCAACTGAACATTCCCTTAGTCCGATCGTTAGCGGTGCAGCGAAGGTACCATTATCTGATGTCTAAAGCAAGGGCACAAAGGGCGGAGAAAACTGAACGAGCTCTTCATGTAGCCAGGCCGGGGTCATACATCTGTTTGTGTTATACACGGGTTGTAAGGCTTGAAGCACCTCGCCACAGTACACAATTTTCGTTCGCAGGACGGCTCCTTGATGCGGACGTCAAAGGACTTCGTTAAATTAAAGTTAAAGCAATAACAAGAAGCGTTCAGCTTTTCGACTTACCGGAGAAAGAAATCGATATATTCAGGAAGCACAAAAAATGAAGAATGGGCCTCAGTAGGTGCTCGCACAGGATTACGCTCATCACATGTGTGGCGCACAGTTCGCGAGCCGGGCCAGGAACCTAAGGTGACATTAGCATGAGATGTACAGTCTCCGGCAATAAGAAAGACACATTCGCCGATGCTATTTATGCAGCGGTGCCAAGTCCGCCTTGGCCGAACGCGCTTTATATTGAAGGAGAAAGTAGAACAAACCTTTACTTATTCCCAAACGAAAGCAATGTGTGCCTAGCCAAAGCAAATCTATTGTAGCCACCTAAAATAAAATTGTCAAATCGCTTTTCCATATTCCCGAAGGCTGTATACAATCCAATCTTTGCATTAAGCTCGGTGCGACAAAGTGGCGAAACTAAAAGTCTACAGAGACATTAAGTGACTGCTTTCGCTGCCTTCTGTCCATGTGGGAATCGAGGCTTCTTGGCATCAGAGATATCGATCAGTCTGGAACAAAACCCAACACTTTTAATTTTAACTGCACACACTCGTTCAAACAGAAGGGCCACCGTCTCTGGTTCACCGCTCGCTCGCTTTGACTCCAGTTTTCGTTCTGTCCGTCTCGACTTACCACCGTGTTGAACTTCTCGGCTGCATCTGACCGCTGCGGTACAAAGTTCAGCTCCCCCCCGCGCTCGATCGTCTCCGCAGAGGCAAGCCGATGCCGTTGTCAAAAAGTGCCAATATTGCGTTGATCGTGAACTGGACTATTTAAAGCACAACAGCATATTGGTTTACAAGTGCATCCTAAATATATTAGCGTTAATTAATAAAAGTGACTATTTATCGCCAATTGGTGTTTGTGTTCTGTAAAAAATTGTCTTCGCTTCATGTAAACTCAGTCCGTTTTCCTCACGTTTTTTCTGAAAACAGATTTTCCTTCTTAAAGAGGGGCATGTGATATTACATATTTTTGATATACACGCTGACAATAAAGAACGGGCAATTACATGGTTATTTGACCGCACGCGACAAGACACATCATGGATTGGCGCCCGTGCCGGATGCTTCCTGGGTGTAAAGCCCGGTTCACACAGTGGCGTTTGACTGCGTTAGACTGCGTTGCGGCAGCGAGACACCAGGACATCTCGGCTGCTTATTTCGCGTGCCAAGAAGAATCCTTGAATTGGATTCCACGCTTCATACGAAGCACAGATGTACCGGTGACTCGCTTTCGGTTCTCGCCGCAACGCAGTCAAACGCACTCAAACGCAACTGTCTGAACCGGCCTTAACGGAGATGGGCCTACAGCGCGAAGGGCCGGGCGTGCTGTACGTGCCTTACAAGCTGTGTATAGCACAAACAGATATATGACCCCGGTCTGGCTACATGAAGAGCTCGTTCCGTTTTCTCCGCCCTTTGTGCCTTGGCTTTAGACATCGGATAATGGAACATCCGCTGCACCGCTATCAGACTAAGGAATGTAAGTTGCCATCATTAAAAAATTAAGAAAATACAATATGTAGCCGAGCAGGAGTGTTCTCAATCAAAATAAATTTACACGCTGCATTTTAACACACAAATAAGCAGTATAGTCTTTGCAGCGAAGCCGACCTGCGGAAACTGCGTTTGGCCGTTCTGAGAACGTGGGAGCGATTTCGATCACTTCTAGAGAAGATACAACAAAAAAAGGGGGAAATCGCATCAAGCCAATTGAAAGTTAATATGATCGGCAGAAATAATAAAAAAATTGAACGAAATAAAAAATTGCCTTTTTTGATAAAGTGGGTTCAAAATATCGGCTAATTTCATTTTCGACGATATTTCAAATTTTATATCAAAGTTTCAGTGAAAATAAAATAAACTAAACTTATGCCCGTCGATATTCCATGTATAGGGCTACACCCACATAGTGTTTGGTAAGCGACAAATATAATAACTCATGAGTTACAAGTCTCTGAAGTTTTCACCGCATTGTCACGTGGGAGCGATTTCGATCACTTCTAGAGACGATACAACAAAAAAAGGGGGAAATCGCATCAAGCCGATTGAAAGTTCATATGATCGGCAGCAATGATAAAAAATTGAACGAAATAAAAAATGGCCTTTTCGATAAAGTGGGTTCAAAATATCGGTTAATTTCATTTTCGACGATAAACTTATGCCCGTCCGTAGCCCATGTATAGGGCTACACCCGCATAATATTTGGTAAGCGACAAATATAATCACTCATGAGTTACAAGGCTCTGAAGATGTCACCGGATTGTCAAAGAGACGATGTTTGGCATTTTTTACCTCAATAAACAAAAATATAAAAGTATTTTCCTTTGAACTAAAAATAGTCAAAATAACATACAAGAGCACAAGAAAATTACTGTGAGTTTTGTATGCTTCCCGTATTCATACCAGCGTAAAGAACTGGGTAGAAAAATCACGGAATAAAAAACAGATTTTCACCCTGCTCCACTCAATACTTTTTTGCTGAAGCGAAATATTTTTTTAAAAAATTTGAAATGCGGTTTTGTTCTTTCTAGAAATGGCGCCATTACATATATTAAAAAAATCGAAAGACACACTCCGACAAGCATGTTTGATTTCAAATGAAACCACCCAGTAAAATGCAGTTCCAGGGCCATCTCATAGATGGCGCCAGGGTACCAGTGTGCTCTCCTCGTCGTGAGATCACAAGAACTCGGTCGTAAGCAAACGCAAGTGCGTGAATCAGGCTTCATAAACTGTCGTTACGCAGACTTGTACGTACTCAAAAGAAGTACTGAAATTACTTGTACTCGATTGCTTTTAAGGATCATTTTGTAATAATTTGATTATACTAGAAAGTAATCGGAAGAGTAACCTGATGGCAACTTTGAAGTGCTAAACTCCTTGTAACAGCTGCTATTTTTGCCTTCCCTTTTCGTCGGCGCCCTTAGTTTACCAAAATGGGTAAACTATACTCCAGTAGAAAGGTTCAATTCTTTATCCTCCAATTGTGAGGATAAGCAGTTTTTAGTTCGGTGATTCTAATTCAATGAGTACGAAAGGCCCGTTTTTAAACCGGCAGAAAAATCTGTCGTTTTCAAAATTTGAAGTAAGTGAAAGAGCAACAGCCAGTTACTTTTCTTCTCAAGTAATGAAGTGATCTAATAGGATACGACAACGATAATAATCCCTGGAGAAGAGGAACAAGGGGGACAAAGGACAAACATAAATATCCAAACACAAACCTGCAAACACAGCACCTTTGCATTAATTGCATTATCAGTAAGAACACGTTTTAACGAAGGTAAATTCTAATTCTAATCGATTACTTTTTTTTCGAATGACGTGTACAGGACATGATCTTAATCGTCTTGCAGCTGCATACGACCAGCTCCTAAGCAGCCGGTCCTAAGTAGTGCAAGAGGCTTAAAAACCGGTCGTGGAGCTGTCGGTCGTTGTCAAACGCAAGTGTGTAACGCAACCTTAGGTGTAGACATACTCTTAAATATGATTAGAATAACTTCATTTGAAATCTATTGTCTCTCGGACTATCGAAGCTTTGAGTTACCGTTAAAGGTGTAATTGTAAGATGTATGATAGCCAAAAGAAGCAGCAATTCCGCATCTTTTCTTCCTATGTTTTCTTCTCGATCTTTTGGACAAATTATGGTCTGCAAAACTAATAATTGCATGATCAAAAAGAATAACCGTTTCCTCGGACAACTCACCCGCAGAGTTCATTGTAGCAGCAGTGCACGCTCATAGGCCAAGCAGCCTTCTCCTTGCTTAGGTGAAACTCTCTCATAACTTCGACGAAAATAACGCCCGTACTCTTGAGCGCCGCTGTAGCCACGAAAGTTGCGAGCGCCGCGAACGCTACCACATGCCAGCAAGTGTCCGGTTCGTCTTTTGGGGTTTGGCTCTTTTCTCGGTGGAGCGGTGTTCCTTCATCCATTTCGGCACTTTCCTGTGTGTTTGAAATAATTCATGTTATCTAAGGTGATTTCGTTTCCCGTGTATGATGCACCATTTCTAGAAACACTTCTATAGCTAACAAACACTTACATATGGATACGATTCAAAGGATTGAACTGCACACTGTGATAACCACCGTGGTCAACATAGCAGCTTGGGATAGTTGCTTTTTCATCTCATGACTTCACAGAGCATAAAAGTCTCACAAGCAGGCACTCACTCGATTACAGTCACAAAACCTACACACAGCGCTTGTCACAGAATTCGAGCGTTTTGTGTGTTTAATTTTGTGTTGATTTTTACTTTTTGGTTCGTGCGTCTACCCCGCTGGCATGGCGCGTTGAGCGGGAGGGTTCGGGCCTCGCCCGCTTTCTGTTTTATGACCCCCTGGCCCCCCTCGTCCCGAAGACGTTTCTCGCGAGGTTGTTACTTGGTACCGATGGGCCCGACTCGCTTCAGCCACTCAGCTGAGCGAGTCGGCGCCGATGGGCGCCGACTCGCTCAGCGGCAGCGAAGGCCGCCTGTAATTCCGTCTTCTAGTCTAAACGTGAAGAACATTTCGGTTGCATTGACGTTTTTACCACTACTTTTATCAAAAGAGCAAACGAAGCCGCTAGAAACAGCGAAGTTCCGGAGCAGTGCCAGCAGCGCTACGTGCATTGGGGAACATGGCCGTTTCTGGATTGCGGGACCCACGCGGAACTACAGCAGCGGAACCACGTGGAACTGTGTCGACGTTTTCGACGTTTCCAAGGCAGGCAGGTTTTCCTGCCGGCTGCCTGGGTGCCTTCCGTGCTTTCTGTTTTCCCGTGCCGAGTGCCAACCGGCGTTCAACGTGATTCTGTATTTCTGCGTGTCAGCAACATAGCAGCAACATCGTGATGGCAGTGTTGTGTGTAGTGAACAGAAGACTGGAATTATCGCCGATGTGACTGTGTGTTTGCGTATCAGTGGTGTAACAACAAGATAAGGTGACGTAAACTGTCGGGCATTGATGCTGCTGGTCGGGCCGTGATCGGAGGGGGCGGGGTGTTGCAGGTTGACATTCTGCTTTGCATTAAAGAGTTTAAGAACACTTCAGGAATTAGGTACAGTCGATCGACGTGCGGATAGTCAAGTTGGAACGCTGGTCTGAACGGTAGGCTCCTATCGTACAGTGGCCAATGTGACTGTCGGTACCCGAGAGCGATTGCGCTCTGGGGAAGACTGAACAGTACGAAATTATGACGGAAAGTACGTATATTTACAGTAGAATTTTAGCATTAAAGAAAAACAGGTAAAACTGAAAAAAAAGCTATCCTTTAAGGCTGAACTCCATGGGACGAATATGCTGCGAATAACCGACGAATTTTGCCCGGCGGCTTTTGCTCTGCGCGTGGCATCAGCACAGTGGCTGCTACGTCACGCGCAAAGCGAGCGTGCCGTCGGGCGGCGTTCGCCAGTTATTCGTCACATAATTCGTTTCATGGAGTTCAGCCTTTATTTTGCTGTTTAAATATACTACGGATCCTGGAGAAACTGCCCTCCAAGTGGCGCGCTGCGCGCTGGGATGAGCGCAAGAAGGTTTGAGCTCGCCACGGCGTAGCTCCGTACACTTAACACTACTATAGAAAACACAAACACTACTATAGAAATACTGGCTACGAAGTGCGGTGCGGGGAAACAAACTCATGGCTTGGAACCGCATTGGAGCGGCTCGATTTATTGGCTTTCAAATAATTACGGCATGATCGAGCGTTTTCGTTTTAATAAGAGATTCATTCCAGAGCCATTAAAAATACTCTCAGACGTATAACGTTGCCGGAAAACAATCATCATGCTGGGAATATTTTTTATTGCTTAGGGAGTCACCGAGAAATTCCGTACGTTCAAAACGACCAGTTTAAAAGACGGAAACACAGACCTCGGGAGTAGTGATCGGGTTAGTGTGTTGTTCTTTGCTGTTGTGTTGATGTTTGTATGTGTGATTCATAAGTATGCGCTTAATGCAATGTATGTTCAGCTGATGCTTGTAGTATGCGTAATATGTCTAAATGTGTATATGATAGAGGTTCCCGAAGTGCAATGGAGACGTGAAAAATTAAAAATATTTTGTTTTAAAACATAACTTGGGCGATACCTAGCGCCACCTAGCCTAGCTACTTGCGATTACTCTGCTTGACCCTGCCATCTGGTGGTAAGCGATTTAACCTCCTTTTACGCTACGCGGCTACGCCATAATTTCGTGTTACCGTGCTGAAATGAGCCAAGAGGCCTCTTCGGATTTGCTTTTTTTGAGAGCGGCTTTTGGTTTTGCGGCCGAATGGTTTACCACTCCTCCGTGATGTGCGGTTGACGCAACGGTTGACGAAGGAATTGTGGCTCGAGGAATAGCAAAGGTAAGACAAAATGTGCGCGAACTGGGTGCCGGTTGTCTCCGTTTAACATCGCAGTGCTGACGATGAGAAGACTGAGTGACTGCATGCTTTCGAAACGTAAGTTTCTTTACCTGCAGGGGGAAGCCGGCTTCGGAAATAAATACAGTTCGCGGAAAGCTCGTGTTACGTTTTTATTTGCTGCTCCTCTCGCTCCGTGCAGTAGACTTAGTGTTCTCGTTAAGCCTTACTGAGCTCGATTCGCTCGATTCGTGGCCGCCATAATGAGATGCAGGCGACGGAGGAAGTTTTGCTCCTCTGCTCTAGGGACAAAAGTTTCTCCCTTTCTGAAGGAAGATATGTGTCAAGAGCATTCCTCCCTTTAGGGAGGACTATACTGACCCTTTTTTCTAAGAGTGTGTGACAAACTGGCGTCCGCGACAGGTCAATTGCTGACCACGGTGACGGCTCAGGCTGAGAGGGGACTGGAACGGAGAGTGTAGAGCTAACCGCTACCGTAAATGGCGGGCAGTATAGAGCGTGCGTCTATGCGGGACCCCACGGCTTGGCTTGCCGATCGCTAATGAGACGGGAGTTTAAATCCTTGTACAGGAACTAGAGCGAGGTTGAACAAAATATGGAGCTCAACGAGCTAATCGCGTGCGGGAAAGAGCTCGGACTTGAGGGAGCGACTCTCAAAAAATGGGTTGATCACGAAAGGGCCCAAGACAGAGCAGCGAAAGCTCAAGAACAGGAGCAGGCTCGGGAGGCGCAGCTTCGTAGCTTGGAGCTTAAGATTATTAAACTGCAGGAACTGCAGAACGCGTCTCCGCCAGGGACAGGTGAGAACGGGACAGCGTCGGCGGTGGGCAAGAGCCCACAGCGGCGGCTACCAACGTTCGACGAAAAGAAAGATGATCTCGATGCTTATCTGTCACGCTTCGAGAGGCTCGCGACCGGGCAGCACTGGCCGCAGGAGCAATGGGCCACGGCATTGGGCGTATGCTTGTCCGGAGAGGCGCTGGTGGTGTTTGACCGACTAACCCCGGAGGATTCGCTTGAGTACGAAAAGGTGAAGAAAGCGCTCCTCCGGAAGTTTCGCTTAACCGCCGACGGCTTTCGGGACAAGTTCAGAGGTGCTAGGCCCGAGAAGGGTGAAACAGGTACACACTATGCGGCTAGATTGTCCAGCCTTTTTGACCGTTGGGTAGGCCTGTCGGAAACAGAGAAAGAATTCGCCGCCTTGCCTAACTTACTGCTTACGGAGCAGTTTGCTCGAAGCGTATCGCCGAAGATGTCCTTGTTTTTACGAGAACGGAAGGGTATAGCGCTGGAGGACATAGCGAGCCTCGCAGACCGCTATCTCGGGGCCCTCCAGCATCCTCGTGCCTGTCAGGCACGAGGATGCTGGAGGGGGTTCCTCACAAAATGGATCCCATCCGAAGCCCAACGGAAAACGGAACGAAAACAACAGGCCCCCGGGAAAATGTTTCTTGTGTGGCGAGATCGGACATTTAGCAGCGGAATGTCGAAGTGGCCTGAACCAAAACAAGAAGGTAGTGGTCTGCCAAAATTGCGGCAAGACGGGGCACGCGGCTAAAGGCCTGTCCAAACAGGCTACTACAAAAATCGTCAGGCCACACGACTCCTGCAAAAATCGTCAAAATTGAAGCGTCCGGTAGTCGTCGGTCGAATGTCTGTTTGCACACCTGCCAAGCCAAATTCACGACTTTCCTCCTCGCCTCCTCTACTTTTTTTTGACGTCGGTGCTCGTCAGACTTGACGTCACACGCCACCTGCCAATGGTGTTAATGATGCCTGTCTATCTCCCGCTGCTCACGAAGTCGCCGACCTTGCTACCGCCGTCACCTCGGCAGGAATTCCAAAGAGGTCCGGCTTCGGGTCGGTTTGGGAGATTCCTGCGTCGAAGCGCGCGTTTCGGCCGCCCCGGCTCAGCTTTCTTTGTCAAAATCTACGTTCGTAGCTCGAAAAAAAAAAAAAAAATATAAGTGCAGTGCGCAACAGTCAAACTTTTAGTGGTATGTAGAAACACTAAGAACTTATGAATATATAATTTATTTCATTAAACTCCAAACCAGCCAGGTTTGTTTGTCTATACGAGGTACGTTGGGAACAAGAGCCGCGGGAATCCGATCCAATCCACAGAACCGCTGGAAGGATGACACGACCTTGGACACGACGCGCGCTCGCCTGGCTTGCCCCCTCACACTCGTGTCTTCCCTTTCCCGTTTTCGGGTCTTCCAAAGCGGCGGAGGCCTTGAGCGATTGACCGACAGCCAACAGAGCGTGTGAGTGGTTCTCTGGACCCACGTGATGAGCAGAGCAAGGCCGCCATGGAGGTAGAAAGGGTGAGATTTGACATGGAGAAGTTTCCCCCCGGCAGATTTGACAGGGGAAATTTCCCCCCGGCGGCCGGAAGCGGAGCGCTGCACGATTTTCCGGAGCCGCGTGTTTTGTAGTATCCTGTTTGGACACCCCTTAACAAGTGCTGGAGGATGATGATGTAAACTTTTATTTTAATATGGAAATATCCGAAGATGGGTGGGGCCCCTAGTCCAGGGCTTCAGTGCTGGCCGCTGCTGCCTTGGCCCGCTCAACCAGACTCCGCTGGTCGTCCGGGTGCGAGCTGAGCAACGCAGCTTCCCAAGTCTCCGGGTAAAGGGAGCAGATGGGGGAAAGGGATGGGTGGGATTTGCAGGCCCACGTGACGTGGTATAAGGAGAGGTACTCTGAGCAATGTCGGCGGCTAGCTGGGTACATGGTGGGATAAAACCAAGTGCTAAAGTCCGGTCGGAGGGGCGCGGGTTTCCTGCTTGCATGCGGCCGGGGAAGAGATGAACGCCGCGTCGGATCGCGTGAGAGATGGTTATGTAGAGCTGCGGGACGGCACAAAGGTACCCGTGGTAAATGCAATGTCGGCAGCCACCCTTTTCACAGGTGACATGCCGGTGGCTGCCGGCAGGCTACAGGGACAGGCTGTCACAGTTCTGCGGGACACGGGCTGCAATACTGTTGTGGTGCGCCGGTACCTTGTTTCCGACGAAAGCCTGACGGGACGGTCGAGCCTCGTCTACTTGGTTGACGGAACCGCGAGGGTTTTGCCTGAGGCCAAAGTACATGTCCAGACTCCGTTCTACAGCGGGACTATCAGTGCGAAGTGTATGGACAGCCCATTGTACGGCGTCATTCTGGGAAATATTCCGAATGTGCGTGCTCCAGGGGACCCAGACGTAGACTGGAATAGGTCGGACGAGACCGAAGAACGAGCCCCAGATGACAAGCCAGATATACTGGTGTTTAAGCGACCGCTGCCGTGGAAACTAGATCCAGGAAGGAGATGGTAAAGAAGAGCGTCAGTCCACTACGAGTGCCAAGAATTGAAGGCGCCCCCGCGAGGCCAAAAGAGTTGGCTACACAAAAAAGAGAAGACCTCGGCCTGAAGACGTGCTTCGAGCGTGTGGGAAAACAAATGACTTGCAAAAAGTCAAACGAGAGGTACGAGTTCGTTATGCACGAGTGGCTGCTGTACCGAATTTTTCGACCTGCGGTAGAGAGGGAGGTGCACCAGCTAGTGCTTCCCCAGGGGCTACGAGACGTGGTGCTTCGGATGGCCCATGATGGCATTCTGGCTGGACACCAAGGAGCAGAGAAAACCACCCACCGGGTTTTGAAGGAACTCTACTGGCCTGGACTTCAAGCCGATGTAAAGAAATACGTTAGGTCCTGCAATCAGTGTCAGAGGACCACCCCAAAAGGGAAGGTGACGAAGGCACTCCTCGGCACGATGCCCCTGATAGACACTCCTTTCCAGCGGGTGGCCGTCGACATCGTGGGCCCCATTACACCTGTGACGGCGAAGGGGAAACGATATATCCTGACTTTGGTGGACTATGCCACCCGATACCCTGACGCTGTAGCCCTCCCGGATATTACAACGGAACGTATGGCTAAGGGCCCGGTAGAGATGTTTACACGAATCGGTCTGCCAAAAGAAATCGTGAGCGACCTCGGCACCAACTTCACGTCAGAAGTGATGAAGGAAGTGAGCAGATTGCTCTCCATGACACAGCTCCACACCACACCATATCACCCTATGGCCAATGGTCTTGTAGAGAAATTTAACGGGACTATCAAGATGATGATGCGACGCATGTGCCAGGAGAAGCCAAAGGACTGGGACCGGTGCCTCGTACCCCTACCCTTCGCATACCGAGAGGTGCCGCAAGCGAGTCTGGGGTTTTCCCCCTTTGAACTGCTATATGGTCGACACGTGCGAGGGCCCCTCTCGGTTCTAAAGGAGCTGTGGACGAACGAGGCCTTGGAGCCGGAGATCCGTACCACCTACGAGTACGTGTGCGAACTCCTAAACCGGCTGGAGGCGACCTTCCGGTTGGCCCATGAGGAACTCGAACGATCGGGTGCTCGGTACAAGAAGTACTGCGACCAGAAGGCTCGGGGCCGAGCCCTGAGCGCGGGTGACAGGGTGCTAATCTTGTTCCCGACAGAAAAGAATAAGCTGCTCATGCAGTGGAGAGAGCCCTATCCCGTCATGGCAAGGAAGGGCGAAGTAGACTATGCGGTGGACCTCGGGCATGCAACGGGACTGTTTCCTATCAACATGCTAAAGAAGTACGGAGAAAGGGACCCGACGACCGCGAGCGGGGAAGGCATTCAGTGTCCTGCTTGTAACGCCGGATGAAGAGGAGTGGGAGGACAGGCTGCCGCTCTTGAGCCTCGAAAGGGTGGAGGATAGTCGAGACGTGGCAATGGCTGACGGTCTTACGGAGCGACAGCGGCGGCAAGCCCAGACCCTCGTCAAGGAGTTTGAGGTGGTATTCTTGGATGTACCCGGGTGCACGCACCTGGTGGAGTGCCGGTTGGACATATCGGCCCCCAGACCGGTACACACAAAGCAATACCCGCTTCCGCATGCTGTGCGCCACACGGTCAACGACGAGGTGCAGAAGATGTGGGAGATGGGAATAATTGAGCGGTCCCATTCGGCATACAACTCTCCCGTCCTCGCCGTGAAGAAGTCCGACGGCACCCATCGCGTATGCATTGATTTTCGGGCGCTCAATGATGTCTTCGTAACCGACGCCGAACCAATTCCCTGAGTGGATACCTTGTTCTCGGAGGTAGAAGCGAAGAAATATTTTTCGAAGCTGGATTTCACGAAAGGGTACTGGAAGATCCCTCTCTCCGAGGAGAGACTGGCCAAGACTGCCTTTTCAACGAACACGGGACTCTACCAGTTTATATTCATGCCGTTCGGGATACAGACGGCCCCGGCAATTTTCACGAGGCTCATGCGACGTCTTCTTGGAGCGGTGCCCGGGCTTCTATACCTCTACGACGATGTCTTCATCGCAAGCGACACGTGGGAGGAGCACCTGGTGACGCTCAGATAGGTGCTGGAAAAGATCCGAACTGCGGGACTTACCGTGCGTTTCACAAAGTGCGAAATTGGGAGGGAAGAAATTGCCTTCCTAGGGCACCAGATTGGGAAAGGCAAAATGGCCCCGCTCATTGGACTTGTGGAGAAAATTCAAGGAGCGAAACGACCGGAGACGAAGCGCCAGGTGCGCTCATTCTTGGAGTTGGCGGGATATTATCGGGTATTCATCGCCAACTACGCAGAGGTGTCCGCTCTCCTGACCGGCTTGACCCGAAAAGGAGGTAGCAACCGAGTCGACTGGAAACCGGAGAATGAGGAGTCCTCCGGCGAGCTGAAGCGCAGGCTTGCAAACGCGCCGATTCTTCGATTGCCCGACATCCAAAAGCCCTTCGTTCTCAGAACCGATGCTTCGGATCAAAGCATCGGAGCAGTCCTTCTCCACGTGCATGACGGGGTGCTACACCCGGTCGCATACGCGAGTCGGAGGCTTCTGCAAAGGGAAGTCGCCTACGCAACCGTTGAGCGTGAGGGGCTGGCGCTGATCTGGGGTATCCAGAAATTCCACACGTACCTCTACGGGAGGTCCTTTGTGCTGGAAACAGATCACCAGCCCTTGCTTTACATCAATCGGACCTGACATTCCAATGCTCGAGTGATGCGCTGGAGCCCCCGGCTCCAGGAGTACGATTTTCACGTACGATACATTAAGGGGAGCGAAAACGTTGGGGCGATTACCTCAGTCGCTTGTAGGGCGGGGCTAGCGCAGTTTTTTTTTTGCTGGCTCCTGCAGATGGGGTTGGTGTTTGCTGAAGTGGAGACAGCGGAACTGTATTTGTATTTTTTTGTGTGTACGACTATAAAATGTTTCGTGTTTATGTTTATTCGTGACAAATATCTGTTCAGCCGCATGCATACGTGCAGGCTGCCGCCCAGTTTTGTGTCGAATTTTGTGATTTCTCTATATTCACTGGTGAATATTTTTGAATTGGGGGTGGTGTCACAGAATTCGAGCGTTTTGTGTGTTTGGTTTTCTGTTGATTTTTCTTTTTTGGTTCTTGCGTCTACCCCGCTGGCATGGCATGTTGAGTGGGAGGGTTCGGGCGTCGCCCGCTTTCTGTTTTATGACCCCCTGGCCCCCCTCGTGCTGAAGCCGTTTCTCGCTGGGTTGTTACTTGGTACCAATGGGCCCGACTCGCTCCCAGAACGTTGGGAATAGCTTCCAGATGTCCGAGCGGGGGTGCGCTTTATGGTTAGCTGGAGTAGGCTCACTGCGGGGCTGGCCAGTGTGACGTGTGTTTTTTATATGTATTTTGTTGTTGCAACTGCAAAAAACAATTCATTTTTTGGGGGTGGCGAGGGAGAGTGGGGTCTGCCGCTGGAATCTAGGGAAGTGAGGACCGCGGCTTGGTTCCGAGCCGAGTCGAGGCAGTGTGCGCGAAGACTTGGCCGGGGGTGAACGCAACGCAAAGTTTGGGCGGGTCTGCGGTAGCCACGGAAGGCTGAGCGCGGGAAGAGTTTGGGCTCCCTGGTCCAAGCACTGCTTTGGGCGCCCAAGTGTGTGTGCGTTCGTGGGTGAGTGCTGTGCCGAGGAGCCACGCCGACAGCACCGAAGCGCACATCGACCTCCCGGGTTCGGTTGGCATCGCAAGAGGCCGCGTCATCCCTATCACCTAAAGGACTCAGTTTCGCGCCACTCACCCCCCATATCACTGTGTATAGTTTATCCCCCGTTTAATCGTTGTTGTTTTTTTCTTTTATTGACCTTTTTTGAAGGCAAGAACTTAATTGCAGAAAACGTTCTTTGAATGAGCGCTGTGTTTTCATGTATACGTATTATCGTAAGATAAATCGCGCCTGAGCGCTTCCTCTGTGGGGCGGTCCGTTGTGCCTTGCTGTCTGGAGTTTTGTTTGTTTTGTTTTATGTCTATCAGATGTTCAGAAAACCATTTGTGTGTTTGAAAAGAAAGGAGTCTATGTTGTTCCTTCTCCCCTCACCGTGAGCCCGTCACCAGGGCGTGGACCTATCGTCCGGTCAGCGGTCCTATCAAAATTATAAATTTGTTTGCATAGGATATCTTTTTTCACCGAACCTGTTACAAACTGGCGTTCGCGACAGGACTTGCTGACCACGGTGACGGCTTAGGCTGAGAGGGGACTGGAACGGAGAGTGTAGAGTTAACCGCTACCGTAAATGGCGGGCAGTATAGAGCGTACGTCTATGCGGGACCCCACGGCTTGGCTTGCCGATCGCTAATGAGACGGGAGTTTAAATCCTTGTACAGGAACTAAAGCGAGGTTGAACAAAATATGTAGCTCAACGAGCTAATCGCGTGCGGGAAAGAGCTCGGGCTTGAGGGAGCGGCTCATAAGAAATCGGTTGATCACGAAGGGGCCCGAGACAGAGCAGCGAATGCTCAAGAACAGGAGCAGGCTCGGGAGGCGGAGCTTCGTAGCTTGGAGCTTAAGATTAAACTGCAGAAACTGCAGAACGCGGCTCCGCCAGGGACAGGCGAGAACGGGACAGCGTCGGCGGTGGGAAAGAGCCCACAGCGGCGGCTACCAACGTTCGACGAAAAGAAAGATGATCTCGATGCTTATCTGTCACGCTTCGAGAGGCTCGCGACCGGGCAGCACTGGCCGCAGGAGCAATGGAAAAGTCCATGTGCCAGAGTCCAATGTTCTTACAATCCTACAGTTTTACCATGACAGTCCGGAATCAGGAGGACATGACGGATTTCGGGGAACCTATTGGAAACTGAAGCGAAGGTTTACGTGTGAGAACATGAAGCTCGACGTCACCAATTATGTGCGTACTTGCCACGCGTGCCAAATGAATAAGGCTAACTACCGACCTCGAGGAGATGAAATGTTGACGCCCGAATAATCCAACGCCCCTTTAAGATCATTCATCTTGTTTTTGAAGAAATCAAAAACAAGGGAGAGGGGGTCAAGAAAACGCAAGCTTTCCATATTGCCATTGATGAATGCACGCGAGTAGTGGCTGCCAAGGCGGGCAAGGAAGACGCCAACTCTGTTACTTCGCTGATGGAACGAGAAACATTTCGGAATATGAAGGTCATTGTCTCATACAATGGACCGGCCCTTCGCAGCAAGACGTTGCAGAGATGGGCGCAATAAAGGGGAATCAAATTCCGATTTACTGCTCCGTACCACCCAGAAGCAAATTCGTTAGCTGAGCGGGTGATACGAGGCACCAAACAACTCATGGCAATGTATCCTAACTTCACGGGTGGATGGAAGTGCGAGCTTGAAGAGGCCGTTGCGCACCCCAACAATTCCAATATAGCTGGACTGAAATGTAGCCCACACTTCGCCGCGTGCGGAGAGAGCCCGCGACTACCTGCGGACCACCTTCTGGGCTTAGCCAACAAAATGCAATTGCAGGAACAGAAACGACTCCCACGGCAACAAGAAAAATATCGGCTAGCAATGAGAAATAATTACGACAAACGACACCAAACTAAAATACCAGAAATCCAACTAGGCGACATAATTTTAGTCCGAAAGGGATGACAGGGGCCCAAGGCCGCCTTTTCTGGGCCTTACATAGTCAGCAAAACATGCAGGCAACAAGGACTTCTCGTGACTCTGTATTACTTGGGACCGAAGGACACCACCGAAATCACTGCTGTTAGGAACGTGGTTCCATATCACCGCAGGAGGGTAGAGGACAAAAGGCCCGGCGTGTATAATGTTCCAAGGCAAAGACGAGAACAAGGAGGAAGCTAGAAAGCAGGGGAACAAGGAAGAGGAAGGCGATCAAATAAAAACGCCATTTACTCCTGTTACATACTTTGAACCCTTATATCAGTTATATCCAGTTATTAGACCATTAAATTAACCTACAGTTTTGCCTCCTCCTCACCACGAACGGGGTCCTCCACAATATTTGCTGATCCATAATTGGAGTCTGCGGAACATCAGTGGTTAAGAACAACTGAGTTAAACAATAGCTCGGTGCTCTGACGTCCCTGCGCGCTTTCATCTCGCCCTCTTCCTCAGTTTCTCCCCGCGGAGTCCGTGGACTATACATCTTTACAAAAACGCTCCTAGGCCACCGCCATGTTGCTTATGATGCTGCATATGGTGCGACTTCTTTTGAACTGTTGAAACCTGCTCGGCGGAATTCTCCGCCTGTGTTTTGCATTCCATGCGAATGTGCGGCGAATCGGTGGTTTTAAGACTATTTTTTCTTGCAGACACCAAAGTCCAGACACGTGTATCTTCACTGCTTTCGTCCTCTGATGCTGCTTCTGCCGCAGTCAAGGCTTTCGCACATGCTGATGTTTTGGATTGGTTCGGGAGTGAAGCGAGTCTTCGGCATTTCTTTGCCAGATGCTCATGACGTCCATAACAATAACAGCGTGACTTGGCCCAGTCACAACTGCCATCATCGTGCTTGAGGCTTCCGCATCTTCTGCACTCTCGCCGGGCAGAGCGTTTTGTGTTATCATGCGATGATGGGTGACGGCTTGCTTGAACTTTAAGCAATGGCATAGGCTCCGTTGACATTTTTTTCGCGTCATTTTCCTCTTTCTCAGCCGACACTGTCAAGGTTTCGGCATCTTCCAGCGTTAGTTTTTTTCTTGCCAAGCGTTGTTTTTGCAGCGTAAATGAAGGCACCCCGCACACAATGCTGTTTCTTAGCATGCGGGTCAGGGCGCAGTCAAAATGGCAATTGTCAGCTATGCGGCGAATCCACCAGAAATCTTAGAAGGATTCACCTTCCACTTGAACTCGGTTGAAAACCTCCTACCTTTCGGCTGTCTCCTGCCTCTTCGGGTCGGAGTATTCGTTCAGAGCTGTTACCACTTCTTCGTATGTCAACGAATTTGGCGTGCGCGGGGCTATTCTTCCTGCCAGTACTTGAATCGTGTGAATACTGAGCGCCGCCACAAGCAGCGCTCTTTTCTTAGTGGACTCCGCGACAGTTTGCCTCGAAGTATGCTTCTGCCTTAATGAGGTAGGGCTTCCACTTATCTTTCTCGTTGTTGAATTCAGGAAGGTGGTGGTAGGCCATGGCTGTCGTCCTCCAGGTTGTCCGGCGGTGGACTCCGCCGGGTTATTTGCTCGTCGCCACTGCTACAATGCCACCGACTACGTTGGTTGCGCCCAGACAGACGAAGTCAGTGCCTCGGACAACTAAAACAACGGTTTATTCGAACACAACGCAATATATATCAGTGGGGGGAGAAAGGATTGTTGCAAAGAGAGAGAGAGGGACTACTATCACTTCAGTCGCTAACAATCAGGAGTGTGGAAAAGGAGAACCAGGAAAAGCGGGGAGGGGCAACCCCGCACTGCTTCCTCCGGTGATACTGCCGAGGTGACACAGCAGAACACGATCACAACACAGCAGAACTTAACCATTGTTGCAAGTCGGAATTATTTTGCCCGTCACACACTCAGAATGGGTTACACCAATCGTCCCGGTGCTGAAGAAGGACGGCTCAGTGCGCATCTGCGGGGACTTCGAGGCGACCGTGGACCCTGCGTGTGAAGTCTAGCAGTACCACATGCCACGCATTGACGATGCATCGAGGAAGGTGGCTGTGATCAACACACACTGTGGGCTCTTCTGCTACAACCGCTTGCCTTTCGGAATAACATCGGCACCGGCGATATTTCAGCGGACGATGGAGACCATGCTCCTAGGACTAAATGGCGTGCAGGCATATCTGGACGACGTGATATTGTCCGAACCAGTTGATGGAAATGCCGTGCTGTTGAGAGCACTTCTACAACGTTTCAGGGAGCACGGCGTGAAACTCCGTAAAGAGAGGTGCAGGTTCAAAGAAAAGAAGGTTACGTACCTCAACACCGTATTGACGGACAGGGCCTATATCCACTAGAAACGAAAAGAAAACCAACATGCAAGTACCGCGGCCCAAAAACGCAAGCCAGCTGCGGTCCTTTGTTTTTTTGTAGTGTTGACGTTTTACGCCAGATTTGTTCCCAATATGTCAATTGTGTGGGCGAGCTTCTACAACCTGCTGAAAAGTGGGCTCGCTGGATGTGGGGTTAAGCACAGGATGCGGTGTTCCAGAAAAAAAATCTTTCAGCCTTTCCACTCTGGTGAAGGAAGACCAGCGAAGCTGCATTATGGTGGGAATGAAGTAATGACTGGCCGCAAGTCGGCAAGCCAGAGTGGAAAGGCTGGACAGGTTGCCGCCATCTATAAGCGACGGCGGAGACCAGACAACCGGCAAGTCGGTTGTCTGGTTGCCGCTGTCACTCATATATGACAGTAGCTGTCCGGAGTGTTGTGTCGATATTTATATGCTGGCGAACACGATCCTAGGGTAACTAGCCCTTAACAGCTCCGCTGTAAAAAAGAAGCCCCCTGCTCGGCAAAAGTGCTAACACATTTTGATCCAGCAAAAGAACTGCCACTAGAGTGCGACGCCTTACCGTACGGCATCGGAGCAGTCCTTTTATTCACCTTGAAGGTAAAGAAGACAAACCTATCGAGTTTCGATCAAGAACTCTAGCGGCCGCCGAAAGAAATTATTCTCGATTAGAGCGAGCGGCTCTCGCTTTGATCTTCGGTGTAACTAAGTTTCGAGACTACCTTTTTTGGACTTGAATCCACCCTTGTCACGGATCATCAGCTGCTCCTGGGGTTGCTAAGATCGGACCGCCCGACTCGCGCTATGGCTGCGGCGCGAATGCAACGATGGGCGCTACTTTTAGGAAGCTACCGCTACAAGCTACAATACAAGCCTGGTCGAGAAATGATGAATACGGATGCCCTGAGCAGACTACCGCGTCCGGCGGGAGCTACAGAAGGAACAGAAACAGGTCCTGAAGGTGAGCTTCCCGAATATGTGCTTGCTGGGGAGCAGTTAGAGGAGGGTGTCATGGCAACCAGGGAGTTGAAATAAGTGACGTCTACAGGCTGAGTGTTACCGCAGGTGAAGAACTACATCATAAACGGATGGCCCAAATGGGAGAAGAGCTTAGACTCGAAACTTCAACCGTTTTACAGAAGGAAACTGGAGCTCTCGGTGGCACACGACCCAATATACTGGGGCCACCGCGTCATTGTGCCTAGGGAGGCTAGGGGGCGCGTCCTACAACTTATGAACGAGAGTCATCAGGGAGCGTCGACTGTGAAAGCAATAGCAAGATCTCAATTTCGGTGGCCTGGACTGGACAAAGAAACAGAGCACACGTCAGCGACATGTGACGGTTGCGTCCAAATGTAGACAATGCCAGCGTCAAAATCACCAGTTAACTGGCTTAAAACACACAAAAATTGGTCCAGTTCATGTTGATTGTTAGGCCCCCTTAAAGAAAAATGGTCTTGACAGAGGCCGACGCACCCAATAAGTGGGTCTAGGCCGTTTAGGTGAAACTGGCCACAAGCGCAACCACTGTTTTGTGTTTGCGAGATTTGTTTAGCCACGTCGGGATACCCCGCACTTTGGTCTCGGACAATGGTACTCCTTCCACCAGTGCCGAGTACTTTAAGTTCACGTCGAAGAACAACATAACGCACATCAGGGCAGCACCATTTCACCCACAGTCAATAAGTCTAGTGGAAGGTACCTTGTTACGAAGAACGAAACAAAAGGGAAAAGGGGCCTTATTAAATATTGCTAGTCCAGCAGTGCGAATGTTATAGTTTTTTCTGTGTGTTTTTCATGTTCAGCTGGCCCCACTCACCAGTCTGGCGGAACGCGCGATAAGAACTATAAAAGATGAATTGAAAAGAATCCAGAGCGACGGCATTACAATCAGACTGGCAAGACTTCCTTTTAATTATAGACGGACACCATCAAGCTCGGGAAAGTCACCATCTAAACTGCTGCTAGGTTATCAAATTCGCTCGCGACTTGACACATGCTTCCATCACACTCCACAGCATCTTCGCAAGACACAGACTGGACGATTCAACCTGGGGACCCGGTGTACGTTAGAAACCATAAGACAGGGAAAAAGTGGGTTCCTGGAAATGTCACGGCGACAACTGAAGCACGCATGGCAACCATCGACACTCCGTCCAAAGTGATAACAGGCCATGCTGATGAACTACGTAAACGACCGCCAGACAACAATGAGGTCATGCCGGTTCATCCACGATCGTCACCAGCACCGTGCCCATCAACCAAGTTGAAGGACCATGGTGAGGCTAGCCCACAACAGCCAGCGGAGACCTCGAATGAAGTCTGCGAGAGTGCACCTCAACGACGCTCCACTCGCGTCCGGAAGCCGGTCCAGCGCTTTCATTATTAAGGGGAAAGGAATGTTATAAACTAGTCGATGTCGCGAGATGTTTTAATATTTACCGAGTGTGACAGAAAGAGTCCCGTGAGAAATAAAGAAGAGTAGTCTGTTGTGAAACCGATACTCGTCTCCATATATTCTCGTCAGCTTCGGAGTCTTAGAATATGACAATATCTTTCTCTAATAACTCTTTTTTTGGATAACGCTGCACTATGTGGTACGTACAATATGTTGCTCGAATGTCAAAACTTGCTAACTTTAATGTACGAGTTCTGTCGTCTACATCGGTAAACACGTTATTTGTGCGCACGAAATATGCATGCCTTTCGGCTATCTTCTGTTGTAAATTATTTTCTACAGCTAAGCGCTTTGTCATGGCTGATCAGGCGAAGCCTGAGTGCTGAATCTTCCCGAGTCACTAAAGAATGCCACCGTAGGCCATAGATTGGACACTACTACAGCGTCATGGACAGTTTGTTTTGTATTGTTTCTTATCTGGTACAATGTTTTCTCAATGTCCTCGGGGAAATAAATGTCATAATACGCAAACGCAACTGGAAAGAGCGAGAATTTAGCCGCCAGCAGTGTCTGAAATTGCGCCTACGCAGGCTGCGCCTATCGAAATCAGCAGTTCACTTGGTTAAGGTTAGCAGAGACACCGATGACAGACTAGCCTCAAACCCAATAACTGGGCTTGGAAAAGGTTCTCTTGTCTCTTGGGCCGATTATTTCTTGCAAAGATGTATACGTGTATTAAATTCGAAATTTTACGCGGCGCGGACTATGTACAGGTGCTAGATATACAAGGATATATTTTGTCTAGATCGTTCATTATGTTGAGACGTGACGAAGTTTGTACACGAGAAGACATTGTTAATGATGAGTTATATTTAGGCACGCTTCTTTCTGAGATAATTAGGCCGGCATTTGCAAAGGTGTGCTGAGTCTAAAAAGAATACTTTTTCGCCGAACTTTGTTCCCGCGGAATATACACCAGATAAGGAGTATAGTAACGAAAAAAAAACGGTGTATTTATAATGATCCAGTTGGTTTCGGAATAAATGGAACACCATGCCGGTGTGCGCGTTCGTCCAGTGGCTGCTTTACTGATAACTGAAGATACCGTCTAACCAGGTGTGCTGCCAGGACCAAATCTAGAATCCAAAGCCTTATACAATTCAGAATGCCGGCCGACATTTCGAAGCCTATCTGGTGGCCAAGATGCCGAGCTTCTTTCGGCTTCAATTAGCTTCAACGGCTTCAATCGGCTTCAACATCTACAGCTTTTCTGTTGCTTTGAGGCGGTATTTTTTAGTTCTTCCTACCAGCTTCTACAGCCCTCGTGCTCTTTGTAAAATATTCGATGGAGATGAAACGGACTTTTTGAGGCGACCTATCGTTCCTGCTGTCGCAACATCGATAGAACAGAGTTTATTTAAATTTGGCCAGATCCAATTAATGAGGCAAACATATTTATTATATATCATCCGATTAGTCGACATTACACTTCGACTACACTGGCGCGACAATCACAGCAGCTCGTCAAGGTACGATCAGCTGCTTGAGCAAATAAGAAATGAAACCTGCATATAATTTATCATTTTAACACGTGTTAATTTTTTAACTTATAGCGCTAGTGAAACTTGAACATAATATACGACGTACCTAGTGGCTAGATGAACTCTTCTCCAAACAACGTTATCTCATAGCTTGTGTTGTTGAATATGGGTCAACAACTGCTGCGTGCGACTGGTTTGCGGAGCATATGGTGTTGTTTTATGTGGGTTTGCAAATATAGATTTTTTCTTTTTACACCTGGTGAAATAGGGTTGCATTTGCGTTGTGGCTTGAAATATGTGGTTTTATATTTATATAAAATATATAAAAAAGAGTGTGCCCCGGTCAATAAACTTACGTAGATGTTCTTTTCGCGTGAACATATATGTGAATAACGTCTGACATGACTGAGATAATGTAAATTATAAATTGTGTCTTTGAGCGAAATTAATATTTATGTTGGTTTAACCTCGGTTAAGTTTAACTCTATTCTATTTTGAGCGCACACAAGCAAGAAGGTATTTCATCAGAATTACTATTTCTGCAAGCATATTAAGAACCGGTAGATGTAGTAAGATGCGATAATTCGGCAGTTTCAATTCTACATTTTTATCATGTCTGAAGGCTTTTGCTCGCATCGAAATTTTTTATATTGGTGAATTTTAGATCAACTAAAATCAAACGAAATCACTCTCAGTTTCTTCCGTATAAAAGCGTTTTTCTGCATCTGTATTGTCTTTTGTATTCTCAACCCTAGTGTGGCCGTTTTGAAATCAGAAATAACTAAGTTAAGAGAAAAAATATGAAGGCGAGCTGGTTAGGAAACATCAAAATCTCCTCGTCTAAGTATCTAGATTATAATGATTAAGTTACTTCTCTCCGATTGCCCAACAAAGATCAACTATCGTCGCTGGCAGCTTCAGAAACGCGATGCGTGGGATGTGTTGGACGCCTCCTTAATGCTCTGCAGCCGATCAGGTTGCGGCATCACCTGATAACTTAGCCAAAGAACAAAAAACAAAGCAAGGCGCGTGACCACTGCGTTTGATAAGCTTGAACTGAGTATAATAATATTAGCAGCAGTGTTTAAATAAAAGGGACGTATACAAATTGCGTTCTTAGCGCTGAAAACGAGCGCCATATTTACAGATTACGTTTTTTATGCTGTGGACAGCGGCAATGAAGTAAGAACCTTTTCACTGACGGAGGTGTTTGTGAATACCGTGAAATAACAAACTCGTATCATGTACGATGGAACTTTTGAATGCAGTCGTGGTTAGATGCAACGAGATCTTGCGAGAGTGCTACTACTGAGATTGGTGCATTCTCCATTCTCTGAACAGAATAGATATACGACGGGAATTGACTCGGAATCATAAAGAGCGTCTGCAACATGATGAAGGACGCCTGCTGTGCATGCGTTCCTTGCCGCCTGGTGCGGAGGATATCAAGCGGAGGGACTGAGCGAATTAAGCTTGGAGCTACTTGTAGAGGATCGACGCTGTCGCCGTCCCCTGGTGGTTGGAATCGCAAACGCGGTCCCATAAAGCACGTGACCCCCATCGAGCACTTGGATACACTCTGAAATCTAGGCACACACCATTGTCCGGGGGTCGCAGTGCCATTTGTAAGCATGCATGGCGGCTATGGACATCTGGATGTCGCACAAATTGTGATTTCAGCCGCAGCGTTAAGCGCCAGATTACTGCGATGGGTGGCGGTTGCTACCCAATGACTTGTAACATGCAGAGATGGAATTGAAATCTTGTGCTTTGAAATTGATTTAATGTTACCGCAATGAGCGATGAGAAAGTACACTTCAATATCTTGAGAGTAGAGCCGACTCAATTTCTCTAGAATTAGGCACTTTAGACCCCTTAATGATTCATGGTGTCATTGATTTCGCCAAGAATCTTGGCGTGTTTTTCGCCTTGTATGTGCGTTTGTAATGCACAGGCATCCCCCAAAACGCTTGAGCATGCAGAACGAACTGACAAGGCCCCTATTTGCAGTGATAAATCATAAGAGTGATTCCAGTAACTGTCAGATGTTTGGGCTATTTTTGAGCAGGCATCGAGGACATGACTGAAGTTAAGCAATTTACCTGAAATAGTGTTGTTATAAATAGAAATATTGCGCATAAGATCCGACGTTTCTTGTGTATTTTAGAATTCAATAAATGTGTCAGGCCGGTATTTCTAACCCTTGCTTTTGTTTTCTGATAGAACATGCTTTTTGTGCAGATCGATGAAAAAAGTCGCGCAACAATGTCTAAATATTTATTTAGATTCTTCACAAACGCAATAAGACCAGAGATCGTTTTCGGCAGAAGCCTTTTATAAATGCAGCTCAAAGCGGAGATTTCTGGACGATGCTTTTTCCAAAGAGAGGTTCGGCCCCTTAAGAAAGTAAATAGTGTGCTGTGTTACAGAGGCATATCAAACAGTGATCCAAATCCGCTAATGCGTTAATCTACCACAATGTTCGCAGCCTACAACAAGAAATAGCAAAAGTCCGGCGAAAAAATTCACTCCTCCCAGAAGCCTGTAAAGGTTGTCGTACATCCCGTGGAAGTCTCGAAAATAGCCTGAAAAGTAAGAAATGGGTGGGCATTTAATTTTTGTTTCATTGGAGGTTCACACGACAGCATGAAGAAAACTACACCTAATGTAGAGAAGATACCGTAGGTTCTATTAGTGTTCTTCAAAAGTAAAATAGCTTCAGGTGATATTTATCACGCATTCGCCAAATGTTTCTTTGCGAACTAACGTGTTCTTGGATTACGTTAAAATAATTATACTTTTTTTAAAGCGCGCAAAGAGCTTTGTACATTGTGCGTGTGCGCTGCCTTAAAGAAAGAAAGAAAGAAAATCCTTACCAAGTAATAGAAGTTTCTTCACCTATTTGACTCGTAAAGCTCTTTTCATATATCGAGCAGCCATTTGGGAAATTCCTCAGAGACAAGACAAAGAGGCACACGGCTCCCAAGTACAGTCTGCCGGTGATTTATTCCCCTATTTTTTAAATGTCTGAGAAAGCAGAATTGACTTTAGAGCGTAGAAGTTTGATACACGATTTCTACGCATTTCGTGTTTCTCGTTAAAAATACTTTTTTTTCTTTGTGAATGGTTTATTAGGACATGTCCGACACCGATGACATGTTTATGTAAGTACCCGTACAGATGTAACTTTCTTCCCACGTACGTTTCACCCGTGGAACAACGTCGACGGGCCTACGCGCATAGGCTTGCATACAATAATTTTATTTCGGTGATTACGCACTTCCCTTTCTTTGGTTTTTTGGATTGCTATTTTATATGGTATTAAGGGGTTTTGCTGCTGTTTTGTTTACCATTACTGTGAGCTGGTGTAACACCACTCATGCAACGTACTCAAGTGTAGGTCGCAGTATGTACAAATAAATAAATAAATTCATAAGTATATCGCCCATAGACATGTTTGACATTTTTGCACAGCTTTAGGCACTGACAGCTGAAAAAACAAAAAAAAAAAAACAGGGCATGAACCCCTATGTTTGCGCTTCTTGCGTCCTAGTTTGTCCTATGGCGTTCGTATCGGCGAACACTGCGACATTGGTTGCGGAACGATACGAAGTTGCTCGGAACCAGCCATACCATTCCTTTCTCAAGCTACCGGTTTCTATAGCGGTTGTTGTGTGTCACGTTTGTACCACGCCGATTGGTGTCACTATACGGCTCCCGGAACGTGTCTTCGATGGGCTTCTTTACTGTGCAATGCCTTTTAACGCGACATCGTTAAGGAGCTCCTGTCGCAGAAAAGCCGTCGTCGGTGACGCGACGGAAATATCCTGAATGGTCGATAGGGTCACGACGTCACAGCCACATGACCTCGCGCGGGCATTTCGAACAACCCCCAACGCTCACGGGAAACGTCACGTCACGGGTGGAATGAAAGTGATTGAAACATGACATGTAAGGCGAATGAAATGTGGCCATACGTCTCAAATGATTTAAATTTATAAAGTGATTAATTTACCTTAAAGAAAAATTCAAGAATTTTAGGCGGGATTCGAATCCATGAGCCTTCGATCGGTTGCGGGCCAGACACGCTACTGAGTAGGCCACGCGAGGCACGCTTGCACGGCGAATGAGAAGGCGATGCGAACGGGACCCGATAGTGCTATCGCGTTCCACTCTCATCTTTTAGTCGAATGTCCACGAAAAGACAACGAATTGCGTCGCAGGCACCCTGTCAGAAAGACACTAGCCGTTGCGCTTGCGAAGGCTCCGTCTTGAAAGTGGCTGTACGTGAGGCAAGCAAATGGCGCCAGTTTCGCTGCCCTCGAAACGACTGACGGGTGGGCTCCAACAAATTTGGAACCTTGAGATTTTCTGAAAGCCTTTGGGAGAGCCAATCGATGCTGTCTATGGAGAAGGCTCGGGGAATGACGAGGTTTCAAATATCAGGAAAATAATCGCTGGAGAAGGGGAACAAGGGGGGGGGGGGGGGGACAAAGGATAAACACAAAATTGTTTGTCCAGCTCGCTTGCACCTTTGCATTTAATTGTATTGAATTCAGATAGACTAAGTCTGTGCTGTGACGCTGAGCATGACGTAGGCTCGTGATACGCCGTGATCAGTGTCTTAGCGTCCAGGCGGCTTCGAAACGTATTTTCAATTTTGTCATTTGTCCAGCTTACTCCGCCCATTGCGGCACTTGGCGCTTTCTCTTGTGGTTTACTGGAAAAGAAACGCACTAACTTCTCTTTTTTTTATTGTAGACCGGAGATTGGATATCTGAAGAAAGGTTAGTTCCGCACAGATGTCTGCAGTTTCCGCCAAAGCATCCGAACGCCAGACCTGTTCCGAGGACCGCTGTCAGTGCGTATACGATCTAAAGGTTTGCATTATTGTAGCGTCGCCGATCTACAGCGGTCAAAATAGGGATTCGGTAAACACACCAACTCGAGATGCGATCCCAGGGTTTTTTCGGATAGCGAACTTTATAGGTTGGTCCAAACAAGGTATTTTTGGTACACCTCTGACTAGACAATGTCTTCCTACTGAGACCCGGTTGTTAGGCTGTCTGTATTCCCGCTTCATTAGTTCATTCTCCCTCCCCCGCTAAACTAGAGGTGACGACTTACTATTTGATTCCAAATTTGATGAGTAGGTTATGTTTGCGGAGCGGCGTATTTCATTGCTCTCTTTCGACGTTGTGCAAACAAGAAGGCACTCATTTATTGTTTATTTTTATAATATATGTTACTTTCGCGTGTTTCCTTTCTGTAAGACAGCCTCTACGCCGAACATATATGCTGAGCGTATCCACGAAATTTTCCTATCCGGAAATAAGTACCAACGTCCCATCTGGCCTCTACCCTATTTAGTCGCACACAGGGCACTTTTGTTATGGCCTGTCTATGTCGGTTCAATCGGACTGCGTTGAGTAAGGCGTTAGATATTTTGATGCACTACGAATACGCCGTGCGGCTCGTTTAGGAGACACCCGGATACGATGTGGGATTGCTCTTATCTTCCAGTGCACACTCAAAATGCGCGGAAGTGAAATACGCGCAACGCTAACCGTTCTTGAACACACTGCGATCGCAAATGACTCGTTTCTCCTGAAATTGTAATGTACGTTGAATTTAGAGCGTCACAGCAATGCTCTATGATGACCTTTTGAGAATAAAACCATTTATTACTGCGTTGCGTACCTCGAGATCGGCATGAGGCATCAATGTACGTTTAGATGTTCGCCTTGCAAAAGGCGCATGTGCACAATAGTGTCTCAACCTAATTAATATTAGGATTAGGTTGCCTTAGGTTTTCGCTAACCGAAAGGATGATGATAGTAGCCGCCGGCATTGATAATGTGTAGCAGAACATTTTAGCAAGACAAATACTCAGGCTTTCAGCCGAGATCCTTGTGACTATTGATATCGTGTGCCCTACTTGCAGCAATAAATTAAATGCATGGCGCCGTTGAACGTTCCGGGAGGTTTCTACACCATCTTGTAAAAATGGTATCTAAATTTACTTACCTACTAATCTGGGAGCAGTCAAAAGCAGGGGCAGGACCACAAGCCCCACAGCTCCGTAGCAGGTCGGGACTTGTCCGAGCCCGAGGTAGTCAGCCATCAAAACCACCTTCATCGTGAGGAGGCAAGCAATGAACAAGGTTACGCAGAAGGAGACCAGAAGAAGCCACGCAAAAGAGGGCACGTATGGAAGGAGTGTCATAGATAGTCCCAGGAGCAGGTGACACCACATGACGAGGCTGCTGCGTCGCAAGAAGTTTCTGTCAGCCAAGAGTGGAAGAACCAAGCGCCCGATAAGATCTGTAGCTGATGAATACACTATGATTGACGTAGCCCTTACCAAAGGAGCACCTTTGTCCTTGCCATAGTCCACGATGGTCGTCGCAAACACAACTTGAGAGTAATGAACGGTGGCGCTGGATATAACAATAACGTAGAAAATGGGGTTACGCAGCGTCGCACGTAAACCCGGTGGATTATCAGTTGTTTTAGCGGCATTTGTTGGAGCCTCGAGGGGTGTTCTTGAATGGGAATCTTCGGAAGACATAACGTTGCCTGAGTCTGGACGTTCGGGAATTTCCTTCCTGTTCTGTTGTGGTGATGCCCATTGTGGCTCTTTCAATGTAATTGTAAAAGCCGTTGTGTGTATTGTGATGCCACCGAGGATCAGGAGCATTCCTTGGAAGTCGTAACTGTCTTGAAGATGAAGAAGTAGGTACGGAAACACGATGCTGCTGAGAGTTTCTCCCACGAACCGAATTCCGCTTGCTATTCCCCTGTATTTGTCAAAATATGCCACGACAATAGTGGCAAGAGTGACGATCATTATTCCGGTCCCGGATCCTGCATTGATATGGGAAACAAATGAGGCTGATTATAGTACCATTTTTTATTTTATAGACTCAATACACTTGAAAACCACAAAAGTTTGAAATCATTGTTTTTTCGACTCAACCAGATATTTAGTAAGTTAAATAAAGACGGAGAGCATTTCCTAGATATAATCCTGTCGCTTACCTAATCTTATGTGAAGTTACTGCACAACTGTTAATCATAACGTACTACCTCTATTCAAATTATATTACTTGCCTTCTCATGAATGGTTGTATACCGCCGAACACTTTAACGTGGGTGGTGATTTGCGCCACCTAGCCACTCTTTTAAATATCAACACCTAATATCTTAATAATATTAAAAACATTGAAGGTAATCCTTTTACTAGTAATGCTGCTAAAAGTTATGGTCCGTGGGACTGGAACGCCTCTTCGCTCTTGGAGCGCGCACCTTCCGCTCAGCGAATTGAGAGGAAAAGAATAAATCTATATTTTATACTTATGGTACCTTTCAAATAACCTCTGCTTGCTTATCTCCACATTGACAGCGTCTATTTTTCGTCGTTGTCTTTAAATGCAGGTGATTTACTAAATGAGTCTCGGCAGAAACTGCGGGGTGAAGTCATTTACATTAGACTATTAAGCATTCAGCCGTCTACTCCTCTCCACATCTCAGCACACTCTATCTATATTTTGATATTTAACTCTGTAAACTTTAGTTCGTAATGATTCCATCCTAGACGCAAACAAAAATAAGCTCCCTCAAGAATTGCTCTATATACGAGGGGCGTTCATAAAGTTCGTATTATCGGCACAAAGAATTGAACAAAATGGAACAAAACAGGCATCAACGTGAGCGCGCGTCCCTCTAGTTTCCGCACAGTATAAACATCGCATGCTACAGTAGCTCAGAACGCCGCTAGGGAGTCGTAACAAAAATGGCACCGCCCATCGGTACCAAGCACTTGCAGTGATCCGTTTTCTCCATTTGAAGGGAAGCAATGCCAAGGATATTCATTCCAATATGGGAACGTTGTTCAGGGACAACGCCCCAGTTTATGACACTTTGGTTAAATGGCGGAGACGCTTCCAGTGTGACCGAATAAGAGGAAAGCGTTTCAAGGACGGTGACAAAAGTGATCGCTGAAGTGGAGCGATTCCTGAACCCTCAAAACGAGGAGTTCTATAACAATGGCCTCTGGCATGTGGTGCATCGCTAGAAAAAGTGGGTAACTTTTGGTAGCGAATATGTAGAGAAAGTCTCAACTCCTACTCGAGTTTGATTGCTGAATCTTTATTCCTTCGTGACAATAATACGAACTTTATGAACGCCCCTCGTACTTTCTATGACAATATCCAACTGATTATTTTTGTGTCCGAATCTAATTTAGGTCACATACCCGGTGTCATGATTTGGGAAAAGAAAAGGAAGAAAGAGAAGTGAAGAAAAAGAGGAACGGTATCGCGGGTGCGACAGGGATTCGAAGCTGAACGAAGAGCCGCGACGGTTGGCTGCTCGAACGGTGCGCTACCCGGCTCCGTCCCGGCGTCAGTGTGGTCAACGTAACCGGCTTCGTCCCGGCTTCAACGCTCTAAAAATCAACGCACCTGGCTCCGTCCAGGTGGCAGGGAATCTGAACATCAACGTAACCGGCTTCGTCCCGGCTTCAGCACGGTGACCATCAGCGCAACCGGCTCCGTCCCGGGATCAAGGCACCCGGGCCCGAGATAACCAACCCCCTCCCGACATCGCGGCACGCACTGCTTCACCAACGATCAAGGGGCGAACATTCAAAGGCACCAGCGACCCAAGCTACGACCCCAGGGGTGACTATACTGCCTACCGAACGTGCTTGGACAGTCGAATGGTTTCTTTTCTTTTGCTTTTCTAACGTTGCTTCTTTTTTTATTTTTACTTCCTGACTTGAATATATATTTTTTTTTACTCATGCATTTGTCTCAGTCTCCCTATCCTTCCTCTCACCATCCCGGACGAACCTGACAATTTGGCGAGCCTACCAGGATTGCTGGCCCATTACATCATAGTCATATCTTTTTCCGGAGGGTGAGAAGGGTGAGGGAGATTTGTGACGTATTTCAACTATGGAAACTGACAAGTTAATCGCAGTAGCTAAAGAATTAGGCTATTCCGGGGCGGATTTGAGGAAGCGGGTGGATGAAGAGAAAGTCCGGATAAGAGCAGAACGAGCTGAGGAGCGCGAGCACTCGAGGTTAGAACGGGAGGCTGCTGACAGGACTCTAGCGGCGGAGTGCGCAAAACTGGACAAGGAGCGGGAGGTGCTTCAACTACGAATAGCAGCGCGCGATAATACACGTAACAGTTCAGAAGATGTGGAGAGCGCGCGTGAGGAACCACCAGGTTCCAGGAGCTTTGAGAGCCCACATAAGCTCATCCCGCAATTTAATGAGCGGCGAGACGACCTAGACGCATACTTGCAGCGCTTTGAGCGCACTGCAACAGGCTTAGGATGGCCTCAGGAGAAGTGGGCCACTACTTTGGGGCTTTGCTTAACCGGGGAGGCGCTCACGGTTGTCGGTCGGATGACTCCGGCAGATGCGTTGGACTATGCCAAGGTGAAGCTAGCACTTTTCCAGCGTTTTCGTTACACCAAAGAGGGATACCGCGACAGGTTCCGAGAATCTAAGCCGGAAGACGGCGAGACAAGAATACAGTTTGCGGCCCGATTGGCAGGGTACTTTGATAGGTGGATTGAGATAGCAGGGATTGATAAGACTTTTGAAGCATTGCGAGACAATGTCTTGGTGGAGCAGTTCTTGTTGACTTGCTCAAGCAAGCTGGCAATATTTCTAAGAGAGCGGGACTGTCAAGGTTTGGACGACGTGGCAGCTAAGGCTGACCTGTTTCTGGAGGCTCAGGGACAACCTAGCACAAGTAAACAAAAAGGAGACGAGATGGCAAATAAGCAAAGCGCCGTAAGCGAGGGGAATCGTAGAAAAGGTGAAGTTCAAAAAAGCATCCGCTGCTTCTTGTGTGGGAAGTCTGGGCACAGAGCAGAAACCTGCAGGAGTAGTACACAAGGAAGGAGGGTTCTGCTGTGTTGGAACTGTGGTCGCAGTGGTCACAAGGCTGACGCTTGTAGAGAAAAGCCGAACGAGAGACACCAAGCTTCATGCCTCTGGACAATGTCTCCAGGCAACCGCGACAAGTCAGATGACTGTTGCGTCACCTTGAGTAATGGCGATAAGATTCCAGTTGTTAACGCTGCCATGGGGAGGGCCCCGAACTTCTTAGTAGAGAACATGCCCGTCGTGGAAGGTCGTCTCGGGGACCATAAGATATCGGTATTAAGAGATACCGGATGTAATACCGTTGTAGTTCGCGAGGAGCTGATTCCTCAAGAGAACCTAACTGGCACGTCAAATCCAGTGTTTCTGTTGGATCGAACGGTTCGGTATTTACCTGAGGCGGAGATCTTTGTGCAAACGCCCTACTACACAGGGAAGGTGTTGGCAAAGTGCGTCAGCAATCCGCTATATGACCTGCTGCTGGGAAATATACCGGGAATACGAGGTGCTAATGACCCGAACCCAGCTTGGGTAAAAGTAGATGAGTTGGCGGGTCAGAAATTGAATGATGAGGTAGAGGTGAATCGGCGTACTGGTAAGGAGGCAGATGCCAGCAAAAATACCAATTCGAGTGACAACAAAGGGGACTTGTCACATCAGGTGGAACCAGCAGAGGTCGCTGGAGCCCGGGAAACAGGCGTCGCTCGAAATGAAGCGAAGGGTGAGACGCCTCTGAGTGTACCTCAAGTGGCGATAATCAATACCACAGCGGAGGAACTCGCTAGAGAACAGAGAGCAGACGGAACTCTAACTCGGTGCTTCGACGAGATTGGAACGATCACAAGAAAGCACAAGTGCAGGACCAAGTTCCAGTTCTTCATGAAGAACAAGCTTCTGTACAGGGCGGCGGAATACTCTTCTGGGCGAAAGACAGAACAGCTGGTGCTCCCGGAAAAGGTCAGGGCCGCCGTTGTCGCTCTCGCACATGACAGCATCATGTCAGGACACCAGGGCATGAAGAATACGCTCAACCTGGTGGCTGAAGAATTTTTTTGGCCAAATATGCAGAGCGAGATTAAGAGGTATGTCCGATCTTGTGATATATGCCAACGTACAATACCCAAAGGCAAGGTTGGTAGGGCACCTCTAGGAAGAATGCCAACTATCGAGACACCTTTCCAGAGAGTGGCGATAGACTTAATTGGCCCCATCGCTCCGAGGGCAAGCTCAGGGAACAGATACATCCTGACAATGGTAGATATGGCTACGCGGTATCCGGAAGCAGTAGCGATGAAGAGCATCGGGGCGCAGGAAGTAGCCGAAGCTCTGGTGGAGATGTTCACAAGATATGGAGTGCCAACAGAAATTCTTAGCGATCGCGGATCGTGCTTTACATCAGAACTAATGAAAGAGGTCAGCCGACTTCTATCAATGAAACATCTCATGACCACTCCCTATCACCCTATGGGGAACGGGCTAGTAGAGAGATTCAACGGCACAATCAAGCAGATGTTAAAGCGGATGTGCCAGGAAAGGCCTCGTGACTGGGACAGATACTTACCAGCCCTCCTGTTCGCGTTCAGAGAAGTACCACAGTCGAGTCTGAAGTTCTCCCCTTTTGAACTACTCTACGGAAGAAGAGTGAGAGGTCTGGTCGAACGAAACCCTCAAGGAAGAAGTGAAGACATCGTACGGGTATATGTTGGAGTTGAGAAAGAAGCTAGAAGAGACGTGCAAGCTAGTGCACAGTTGCTTGGAGGAAGCAAGAGCAAAGTACAAGGGGTACTACGACAGAAAGAGTTCCAACCGGAAGTTGAAGCAAGGTGACTTGGCGTTGATCCTTCTGCCTACAGATAAAAACAAGATGATAATGCAGTGGAAAGGACCATTCCTGGTGTTGACAAGAAGGAATGAAGTTGACTACGAGTTAGACATGGGAGGTAGGACGAAGACTTTTCACATCAACATGTTAAAGAAGTACGAAGAGAGGGAAGGAAATCGACAGGAGCAGGCACTTTGCAATGCTGCAGCAAGCACTCACGAAATGGACGACCCCAGACACGACACTGAAGAAGACGGTCATATTCCAATGCTGAGTTTGACAAAGCAGCAAGGGTGGCAGGATGTCGTCATAAACGGGAAGTTAGAAAGAGACAAGTCTTGCGAGGCACGCGAGTTAATAAAGGACTACAGCGATATCTTTTCTGATCTTCCTGGTAGGACGAACCTCATGACATGTGACCTTCAGCTCACAACTACACTACCGATACAAGTGAGGCAGTATCCACTACCTTTGGCTGTTCAAGAGGTAGTCGAGAACGAAATCACGGAGATGCTCAAGTTGGATGTGATAGAGAGGTGTACGTCATCGTACAATGCCCCAGTGGTCATTGTGAAGAAGAAAGACGGGTCGAACAGATTTTGTATCGATTACAGACGGCTGAATGACGTCATACATCCTGACGCAGAGCCAATACCAAGAATCGACATGACGTTGGTCAAGGCGGGACAAAAGCGTTTCTTTTCAAAACTTGACGTAGCCAAAGGCTACTGGCAGATTCCGATGGATGAACACGTTAAGGAGAAGACGGCTTTTTCGTCAACGAGCGGGCATTATCAGTTCAAGTTCATGCCGTTCGGTCTGAAGACTGCCTCTGCTACGTTCACAAAGCTGATGCGTAAGCTGCTAGATGGGGTGCGAGACGCGCATCACTACATCGATGATATTCTAGTTGCCACGAGCTCATGGGAGGACCATATAGAGACGCTCAGGACGATTTTTGAACGTGTACGAGGTGCGAACATCACAGTAAAACCGAAGAAATATCAGATAGGGTTCGAAGAAATTAGTTTCCTCGGACATGAAATTGGAATGGGTAATATAGCTCCGGATGCACAAATCATCGAAAGGATCCGAGATGTACCACGACCACAAACGAAACGCCAAGTTCGTTCGTTTCTCGGACTAACAGGATTCTACAGGCAGTTTGTGCCGAACTACGCAGAAGTTGCAACGCCGTTGGTAGACCTGACTAGAAAAGGAGCACCTTATGGTGTCGAGTGGGGCCCGAGGCAAGAGGAGGCTTTCACAGAGCTAAAAAGACGGTTGGACCAGCCCCCAATTCTGCTGTCGCCAAATCCTGGGAAGGAATTTGTGTTACGCACTGATGCGTCAGAAGCAAGTTTTAGGGCAGTGTTACTGCAGGAGAAGGAAGGGATGCTGCACCCAGTAGCATATTGCCGCCCGCAGTGCCGAGAAAGCAACGCTCGGTCATCGACTTCTAGAAGCTTCGCGTTCATTCTCGCACCAGACGTAGCTTTCCACCTGCTTTCTTGTTCTCGAAAGTGCCAGGTCATCCTCGCCCCGAGCGCGCGACGCTCGAGCCTTCTTTGCCGAACTTTCGAGATAGTGACGCACTGTAGATAAGCAGCTACTCGCGACCTTGTCGAGTCAGTCTCGCTCGCACTCTGTTTCGCCGCCGAATCGCCGCCTGCTTTCTGCTGCCTCGACGCTCTTTCCTTACTTATTTTTGGTTGGCACAAGTTCGCCCATTAAACCTTTATTTTTCAGTTCACTGCTCGTCTTCGTGTCACCTCCGTTCGTGACATTTCTGGTGGAGGTGCGGGGTAACCCCAGCCCATAAAGCGTACCCCTCTGAGGCTTCGCAGCACAAGTCAAGTCCCCGGCTTAAGACCGTACGTGGAGACGACCGAGACCCGAGGAAGCCGCCGTGATCAAGGGTTGACCCCAGAATTCGATCTACTTCCGAAGAAGACCAACCAGTCGACGAAGCCGACAATGAACCCCCAGTCGTTGCAGACCCCGACCGCCGGCCCCGTCGTCTACCTGCCCGTCGCCCCTTGTACGCCGACGTCCTTCCACGGCGAGATCTACGAAGACGTCGAAGACTGGTTGCAGCAATACGAACGGGTGGCGCTGCACAACCAATGGACTCCCGAACAGCGCCTGCAAAACGTTTATTTTTCCCTCGAGGACACAGCGCGATACTGGTTCGAGAATCATGAAACCTCGATAACATCATGGGACCAGCTGAAAGAAGAGCTCCGAGGGACGTTCGCCAGTCAGCACCGAAGGGAGAGAGCCGAGGACCTCCTTCGGACAAGGACGCAAGGCCCCAACGAAAGTGTCACCAGCTTCGTTCAAGACGTCCTGCGTCTGAGCGCGCGTGCCGATCCACAAGCCGCCGACGACAAGAAGCTGCGTGTCCTCATGCGCGGGGTGAGGGCCGACATCTTTGGAGGCCTGGTCCGCAACCCACCGGCAACAGTCGAAGCTTTCGTCACGGAGGCAACGAACATGGAGCGCGCCCTCCAAGCACGCGCCTCCTACTACCAACGACGTCCCGGCGTCGTTGCCTCCACGCTGCTTCATGACGACATCGGCGCCCATACCCGGGACATTCGCGACATCATTCGAGACGTCGTCCGAGAGGAGCTACGAAAGCTGCTCCCCGCTGCTGAGCGTCCGGCGTCGCTGTCAGTCGCCGAGATTGTACGCGACGAGGTAACGCGGGCCTTGCAGCCTGAACCTCCAGTCGACGTGCCAGCCTCCGAGGAACCGACGCTGACCTACGCAGCCATGGCCAGACGACCACCGCAAGTTCCCCGCCAAGCTACGGTGCCACCACGACGTGACCCTCCAGCGCCGCAGTACTCCCAACGACGCGAAGAACGGCAGCACGTCCGACCAGAGCGACCCTCGCCACGAAAAACCGACGTGTGGCGAACGGTTGACAGACGCCCGCTTTGTTACCATTGCGGGGAAGCCGACCATGTCTACCGCCGTTGCCCGTACCGGCAGCTGGGGCTACGCGGCTTCCACCCCGACGACCCGCGACCACGCAACGGCGAGCGACCCCGAGACATCGACGAATACCTCCGCCGGTCGCCATGCCCGGGGCCGTCTACCCGTCGCGGTTTCCGATCGCCGTCACCCCACCGCCCAGCGTCGCCTCTACGCAGATCCCGCCGTGAGAGCCTGTCGCCCCTCGCCCCTCGTCGGGAAAACTAAGTGCGGCAATGCCGGGAGGTGGTATTGCCGATGACGAACGACGCCAATATCCTCCACAAACGTCGGAGGGCTCCCACACTAGCGACGAGACGGATAGGAACGACGGTTCTGCGACGGTGTCGAATAACCTCGACGTTACCATCGACGGCCACGACGCGAAGGCACTCGTCGACACCGGAGCAGACTATTCCGTTTTAAGTGGGAAGCTCTCTCGCCGTCTTCGGAAAGTGATGACGCCGTGGGATGGCCCGAAAATACGAACCGCCGGCGGACATCTCATCACACCAGTGGGAAGGTGTACTGCGCGCGTGCAAATCCACGGAGAGACCTGTCCTGTGAAATTCGTCGTCCTCAAAGACTGTTCGAGAGACGTCATCCTTGGCATGGACTTCCTCTGTGAGTACGGTGCGGTAATCGACCTTGGAGCAAACAGGTTGACGCTGCGAAAGCCCGTTCTACCTCCGGAAGGATCCAAAACGTCTCCAGCCGCCGTCCGAGTCATTGCGGACCACGTGAACCTGCCGCCACGGTCGAGTGTTCTTGTGCCCGTCGTGACCGATGCAGTTGCCCGCGGGAAAGTCCTTCTGGAGGGCAACGTCCAACTGCTTCTTGGAAGAGGAATAGGCGTCGCAAGGGGCGTAACGGAGCTGCAGGATGGACGTGCTGTGGTCCTCGTGACGAACTTTCGACCGGAGGCGCAGCACCTCACGAAAGGTGTCGCTGTAGGACACGTCGACGAACTCCGGGGCGACGCCAAAATCGCCGCGATCTCCAACGAGCTCTCGCCATGTAAGCCGTGCAGTACACCGCCGCCGCAGCTCGACGTTAACCCCAAGCTCAGTGCCACGGAACGACGACAGCTCGGAGACCTCCTCGCCGAGTTCGGCGACTGCTTTGCGACGACGTCGAGGGTGCGCCAGACAACAGTTGCGAAACACCGCATCGTTACCAACGAGGATGCGCTCCCTGTGCATCGGCCGCCGTACCGGGTCTCCCCAAAGGAACGAGAGGCCATTCAGGACCAGGTACAAGAGATGCTCAACGACGACATCATTCAGCCTTCGAGCAGCCCGTGGGCCTCTCCAGTCGTACTGGTAAAGAAGAAGGACGGAACGCTTCGATTCTGCGTTGACTACCGGCGGCTCAATGCGGTCACGAAGAAAGACGTGTATCCGCTCCCCCGCATCGACGACACGCTGGACCGGCTACGCCACTCCCGATACTTTTCGTCAATGGACCTTAAGAGTGGCTACTGGCAGATCGAAGTCGACGAACGGGACCGAGAAAAGACTGCCTTCGTCACGCCCGACGGATTGTATGAGTTCAAGGTAATGCCCTTCGGACTGTGCACGGCGCCGGCAACGTTCCAACGTGTCATGGACACCATCCTGACAGGCCTCAAGTGGCAGAGTTGTCTCGTTTACCTCGACGACGTCGTGGTATTCTCGGCCAACTTCGACGAGCATTTGCGACGACTTCGGGCCGTTTTTGAGGCAATCAGGACCGCAGGACTCACCCTCAAGCCGACGAAGTGCCGGTTTGCCTATGGCGAACTGAAGTTCCTGGGCCACGTTGTGAGCAACGAAGGTGTAAGTCCTGACCCTGAGAAAACTCGCGCCGTAGCGGCCTTTCCACCGCCCACCGACAAAAAGGCCGTCCGACGATTCCTTGGACTTTGCGCATACTACCGGCGATTCGTTCAGGATTTCGCCAAGCTTTCTGCGCCGCTCACGCACCTTACGAAAGACGCCGTGAACTTCGAATGGGGTAAAGAACAACAACAGGCATTCGATGAACTAAAGCGACGGCTCCAGTCACCACCGATTCTCGGCCACTTCGACCAATCAGCCGAAACGGAAGTTCACACGGACGCCAGTAATACGGGACTCGGAGCGGTACTGGTCCAACGACAAGACGGTGCGGAGCGCGTGATCGCATACGCTAGCCGGACGCTGTCGAGCGCGGAACGCAATTACTCGACGACCGAAAAAGAATGCCTGGCCGTCGTCTGGGCCATCACGAAATTCCGCCCGTACTTGTACGGGAGTCCATTTCGGGTGGTCACCGACCACCACGCGCTGTGTTGGTTAGCGAGCCTGAAGGACCCATCGGGACGCCTCGCTCGGTGGAGCCTACGACTGCAAGAGTACGACGTGACCGTGGTCTACAAGTCAGGCCAAAAACGCAGCGACGCCGACTGTCTGTCCAGAGCCCCTGTCGAGTCAGCTACCGGCTGTGCGAAAGACGACGGCGACGACGACGATCACTTTCTTGGCGCGGTGAGCATTCACGGTATGGCAGCGCTCCAGCGGGACGATCCTGAGTTGCGTGCACTGATGGACCACTTGGAGGGACGAGGGGGTATGATTCCCCGAGCCTTCACACGTGACCTGCCAAGATTCGCCGTCCGGAGAGGGATCCTCTATAAAGAGAACTTCGGGGACAACAACTCGACGTGGCTCCTGGTGATTCCTGCAAGTCTTCGAGAAGAGATCTTCCAAGCCTGCCACGACGACTCAACATCTGGTCACCTTGGCTACAGTAGGACTCTTGCACGGATCCGAGAAAAATACTACTGGCCCAAGCTCCCGAAGACTGTCCACCTCTACGTCCGTTCGTGCCACGAATGCCAACGACGCAAGAAACCACCGACGAAGCCGGCAGGTCTCCTGCAACCCATCGCGCCCCCGACTGCACCATTCCAGCAGATTGGAATGGATCTTCTCGGACCTTTTCCGCCGTCGACGCAGGGAAACCGTTGGATAATCGTGGCAACTGATTATCTCACCAGGTACGCCGAGACAAAAGCACTCCCGTCGGGGACCGCCGTGGAAGTAGCCAAGTACTTCGGGGAGTCTATCGTCCTCCGACACGGCGCTCCCCAAGTCCTGATTACGGACCGAGGCTCGTCGTTCATGGCGCAACTGACACAAGAGATACTCCGCCTGAGCCACACCGACCACCGCCGAACCACGGCATACCACCCGCAGACCAACGGACTGACGGAGCGGCTAAACAAGACCATCGCCGACATGATCTCGATGTACGTAGACGTGGAACACAAGACGTGGGATGAAGTGTTGCCCTACGTCACGTTTGCGTACAACACGGCGATTCAAGAAACTACCGGCATTACACCTTTTCAGCTGGTGCACGGCAGGAAGGTGACGACGATGCTCGACGCCATGCTGCCCCACGACCCGACGGACGACGGCACCGACGACGCTCAGCTGGTCACCCAACGAGCAGAAGAAGTACGCCAGCTGGCCCGTCTTCGAATAAAGGACCAGCAACGTGTGGACGCTGGCCGGTACAACCTTCGTCGCCGCGACGTGGAGTTCCAGCCCGGAGACAGGGTATGGGTGTGGACGCCCATTCGCCGCCGCGGCCTCAGCGAGAAACTGTTAAAACGCTACTTCGGACCCTACAAGGTCATCCGCCGCCTCGGGGACTTGAACTACGAGGTGCTCCCCGACGGAACCTGACCATCAGGACGCCGCCAGCCACGACCCGAAGTCGTCCACGTAGTTCGACTCAAGCCGTTCTACGCGCGCTAGGATTGCGACACTGCATGTTTATTTCGTTTCACCGTTAACTTTTTTAGCCATTTCTGTTTTCCTTTCACGTTGCATCGGGACGATGCACTTTAAAAAAGGGGGGGATAATGCCGCCCGCAGTGCCGAGAAAGCAACGCTCGGTCATCGACTTCTAGAAGCTTCGCGTTCATTCTCGCACCAGACGTAGCTTTCCACCTGCTTTCTTGTTCTCGAAAGTGCCAGGTCATCCTCGCCCCGAGCGCGCGACGCTCGAGCCTTCTTTGCCGAACTTTCGAGATAGTGACGCACTGTAGATAAGCAGCTACTCGCGACCTTGTCGAGTCAGTCTCGCTCGCGCTCTGTTTCGCCGCCGAATCGCCGCCTGCTTTTCTGCTGCCTCGACGCTCTTTCCTTACTTATTTTTGGTTGGCACAAGTTCGCCCATTAAACCTTTATTTTTCAGTTCACTGCTCGTCTTCGTGTCACCTCCGTTCGTGACAATATGCCAGTCGGAAACTGACTAGCTCCGAAAAGAACTTCGCCACCGTAGAAAAGGAATGTCTAGCGCTGGTTTGGGCAGTTGGCCGGTTTAAGCTATTTTTGTACGGTAGGACATTTCGCGTCCAGACTGACCATCAGCCGCTGGAATTTCTCAACAAGGCAAGACTCACGAATAGTCGGGTAATGAGATGGAGCATGGCGTTGCAAGATCACAGCTTCAACGTAGAGTATATCAAAGGTAGGGATAACGTGGGCGCAAACTTTTTAAGCCGGCTCTAGGGTGCCTTTCAAGAGGGAGATGGATGGTTCACTGACCGGAGGTGATTGGAGGTGCGTGCCACAAATCCGTACATACGTCAGCGGTATCGAGGAACCACTGTCAGTATCGACTTAGGTTCTAACAGGTCCCAACCTTGGTAGCTGGTCAGTGTTGTAGGTTCTTATAAGTTCGTTTTTTTTGTGTGTGTGTTTTATGGTTGTACGCTTATCGGATAATTTTTTTTTTCTGAAGAAGAATAAGTTCGACCTACGACGAGGTGGTTTAGTGTATCATTGAAGTACGAATCAGAGATTCTTCGTTTGTAAATCTTTTTTTTTTGGTAAAAGTGTGAAATCGTGTGACATTTCGGCAACGGTTGGGTGTTGGCGTTATCGTTGGTGGGGTGTGTTGTGAAAGTGTCGTGACAAAAGCTCGTTTCTCTCGGTTGCGGTCAGCGATGTTGTGACGGTACCTAGAAGCGAAGAAATGGACAAGATAGAAGTTTGTTACAAACTTCTCGTGTTTGTGGGGTGATGTCATGATTTGGGAAAAGAAAAGGAAGAAAGAGAAGTGAAGAAAAAGAGGAACGGTATCGCGGGTGCGACAGGGATTCGAAGCTGAACGAAGAGCCGCGACGGTTGGCTGCTCGAACGGTGCGCTACCCGGCTCCGTCCCGGCGTCAGTGTGGTCAACGTAACCGGCTTCGTCCCGGCTTCAACGCGCTGAAAATCAACGCACCTGGCTCCGTCCAGGCGGCAGGGAATCTGAACATCAACGTAACCGGCCTCGTCCCGGCTTCAGCACGGTGACCATCAGCGCAACCGGCTCCGTCCCGGGATCAAGGCACCCGGACCCGAGATAACCAACCCCCTCCCGACATCGCGGCACGCACTGCTTCACCAACGATCAAGGGGCGAACATTCAAAGGCACCAGCGACCCGAGCTACGACACCAGGGGTGACTATACTGCCTACCGAACGTGCTTGGACAGTCGAATGGTTTCTTTTCTTTTGCTTTTCTAACGTTGCTTCTTTTTTATTTTTACTTCCTGACTTGAATATATATTTTTTTTTTACTCATGCATTTGTCTCAGTCTCCCGATCCTTCCTCTCACCATCCCGGACGAACCTGACACCCGGACTCGATACTTCCCTCTGCTGCTTGGACTGTCTTACTTAGTCACTTGTATTTCCTTGCGTGCTTCTCTACCACCGCCCAAAAAGTTCGATCGTATGTTTCGTGTCCGCTTCCTCCATCTTCGTGTACACACTTCTTTTATACAAATATCTAACAGTCTTCGTACGCAACTTCCCTTATTTATTTCTTTTAGTCTATCTTCCAAATCTGTCTTACTACTAGCTTTCCTGTCTTTCGAATGAGGACCATCTCATATTGCCGTGTACCCCTTGATTTGGGGTTTCGCTATGTGCACACAGAGCTTGTTACAAATTCTGTGTCGCTTTACTTCTAACCTTGGACACCCGCTTTCATATATTCGGAACTGCATTTCTTAAAGTAAACCTTGGCAACATTATACCTTTTCAAACCTGGCCCATCACTCTATGCCTGCTATGGTTCCGCAGTACTCTATTCCTTACTTCAGTTCTACTTAAAGGGCAACTCCACTCAAAAAGTCGACCCTATCGAAATGACTGATATCGCTTTATTAGGTCAACATACGGTCATACCCAAAATATTACGTCAAACCGACGCCGCATTACCGATTAACACCAATATTAAAAATGTTCTCCCGGCTCGGCTAGCGGCCCGAAAGCGGGTGAGCAACGCTGACACCGGGTGAGCTAGTGAAGCAACACTGGGCAATGACGTAGGTTTAGTACTACGCTCTTGTACGGACGCCGCGGACGCTTCGTTTCCCGTGGCATTCTGCGATTCTGCTGACGGCAAGAGGTGCTTACCATGTTATCCTGTGTTCTCCTATTTTTATTAGCGTCCAGGTTCATTTAACTCCAGCATTGCTTCCGCGACAGCGCGGAAGAGAGCGAAGTGGTGCTGCTCGCTCAACCGCGTGTCGTGGAGCCGGAGAGACTCGGCGGACTCGCGTTGGGCAATGTCGAGCACGACGTGTAGTGCTGTGGGTTGCACAAACAATCCGGTGCGCAACCCGGAGCTGCGGTTCCACCAGTTCCCAAGAGACCGGAAGAGGCACAAGGTGTGGGTCGGTGCCGTTCGCCGGATAGACTTCGGAGGACCGTCGACTCCGAACTCCAACGCGAAGCTCTGCTCCCAGCACTTTACGTCAGACACCTACACACGGGATCTGCAGCTGCTGACTGCTGTGGGTTTCTCCACGAAACACGCATCTTTGAAGAATGATGCGGTGCCGTCGCTGTTCGCGTACCGTCCGCCGGCTGCTCCAGCACGATCGGCCGGACGCAGCAAGTCGAGGCTGATCTAACTAGCGTGCACATAAAGGCACCTTAGCTTTAACATCTATGATCTGTCCTTCTATCTACCATTATTTTTTTCTTCTCTCGGTTCGCGAGCAAGAAACAAATACAGTCACGCTGCGCCGGCACGGACCGCGTCATATTTATAGCAGTCGGATTCGCTTTTCGGCCGGCAAATTTATAAATACACACTAAAACTTACTACATTTGGTGCATATTAACGAAGTGAGGCGGTAAAAAAGAAAATGTGCAACTTACCTTCTGTTTTGAAACTCCACGTGAGACTGAGCCGACATTGTCGGTGCGTCGGCTCAGGAGCGCGGGACGAGAACTAGGTCATGCCGACGACGCGCCACTAATATCAGTGTTGCCAAGCTGCTTCAGCCGGTAGTTTCGGTTTCGCCGTGCCGCCGGAACGATACTTGGATTCGCGATGTCTACAAAACTATACACGCTACTGAAAAACAAATTATATCTCGTGATTCAGGGTCGCCGACTTCGACTAAACAGATCATAACCCAAAAATTGTAAAAATGGAGTGGAGTTGCCCTTTAAAGAAAACAACGAAAAAGTTACATGCACCCATACGACCTATATTCCATAATACCATACGAAAGACGGATATAAATAAAAATCTCAAAATTGAGTAGGTTTACCAGCGGAATTCACGATGATAAATGATTTAAGGCAATCTTTCTTCTGGCAATTTGACCTTAACGTTACTGTACCTTGCCGGACCTCGTGAATTCCGTGTAGAGAAAAAAAACTGTTTCCCTATTCCATACACCGCTTATAAAATTTTGTGTACGCACTTTTACATCACTGCAGCTGAGACTAGGCGGACTAGCTGATGTAACTTTGAAATTAACCATTGAAATATACCGCGCCACCTGCAACATTAGTCCTCCAATATCTTATAATCTGCAGAGAACAGTCCTGAAAGAGGAGAGCAGAAATGTACCATGTATTGCGCCGTACGTGAGTGACAAACCGAAGATGCTCGTTGTGAAAGCGGAAGCGATCAGTCCAGCCCATGTAAGCACGCTGCCTATCTTCATGATTTGGACCAATGTTAATTTTTTCTGCAGTATTCGAACGACGATTCCTGCAAATAAGCGATGTGAAATAGAGATCTCCTTGCTTTCTTTATCTCGCTGTTTCTCTCTATTTTTATTTATTTATTTTTAGTTATTGGAAATACTACCAGTTCTACCGAAAAAGCAGGTGTGGTTTTAAACATACAAAAAATAGGTAGAAACAACGATACACTAAAGCAAGAGCTATTCAAAGTTTCACTCGATAGCCTCTTCAAAGTTATCGAAATTAGTTAGTCACAATGGCATTTGTTAAATTATTTATTCTTGAATTGCCCGAGGGAAGATAGAAAATCTAAAATAGTAGGCTTTAAATCTGTATTGTTTTAAAGGTCGGCAATTATTTATCTGTGATGACCCGGATAGTAGTGGTTTTAAATAACCTTTGGAATGGACCCGTTCATTATATTATAAAGAGTCTTCAATCTATCAATTATAGCTTTTTACTCTGATGTCGGAAGCTAAGCTCTTATTACAAATTGGATGAATGATGATCTCGTATTATAAATGTTAAAAATGAACCGAGCAGCTAACTTTTAAATAGATTCTACTTTGTGAATTCAATCCTTGGTGAAAGCGAACCACGCTTTGCTCGCATAGTTTAAAACAGGTCTCATGAAACTTTCGTAAGCCAGCAGCTTAAGTGTCACAATCAGAAAATTGAATTTTTTTTCGTAGTGCAAACTCTTTTAAAAAATTATATCTGGCCAGATCTGAAGATTTCAGATATGGCACATATCAAAAATTGGCCACATATAAGCTGATATGGTATATCTGCCAGATATACCGTCATAATGCCAGATGTAGTCTGATATCCCTGGCCAGGTATGGAAATCCAGATCTGGCTAATTATTGAAGTTTTAGATCTGGCCTGGCATATCAAAAGCACATAAACCTGAAGTCAGCACTTTATATATTTTCATTGTCTACGATTCTCCCAAGTGCCCCGGCCCGCACTCGAGGAATCATGGGAACGGTGATCCTTCAGCTCCTTAGTGATCGGCAATTTCGACCAATTCCATGGTTACACAGTTTCGAGTGTAATTCGTAGTCACCCTGAACAAGCGTCCCATGGAGCTCAAGGACCCTGTCATATCACTTTTAAAATTTCTCGACAATGGCAGCGTTTATGATACTGTGCATGCGATCCACCTTTGAACCTGGCTGAGTCGCAGAATTCTCTTACAATATTATGATTCTCGTGATTGTTGTTTTAGCAGGAATCACTTAAAAGCCGAGAAATCACAACAACCGAAACCGGGATTTAGCTCAGATTCTGCGAAGCTGTTTATAGTATTTTTAGCGTTTCTAACTTAATATCAACGTCTTTGAAGCTGCACGAAAATGATAATAACGTAAACGATATGCTTGCAGCTCATCCAGGTTGAAGGTTGGACAGAATGCACAGTACTGACATTGGCGAGAAATTTTAAAAGTGATATGACAGGTACTTGAGTTCTATACGACACTTGTTCAGGGTGACTCCGAATTACACTCAAAACTGTGTAACCATAGAATTGATCGAAATTTCCGATCACTAGGCAGCTGAAGGAATACCGTCGTCATGATTCCTCGGGTACGGTCCGAGGCGCTTGATGGATTTAGCAAATTGTCTATTCGGGCGTAATGATGACACTTCGAAATAATTAAGCTACATTGAAGTGCTCGTGAAAATTAGCACAGCTAATTCCAAACTTAAGCTTGGGAAAGCTAAAGCTTCGGATTATTTGTGCTAATATTTAGCTCGCGAACAATGACTCATTCACAGTTTGCTAACAAATCACTTTTTTTACTTGTTTTTTTGTTTTATATATTGAAAACCGGCCACCAGATAAAGCTGTATATACGCCAGGATAACGAAGTATATACCTCAGATAAGGCTATGTTTATGCCAGATAAGTCTGCACATACGCCAAATAAGGCTTTATATGCACCAGATAAGGGTGTATATACTCCAGATAAGGCTGTATATATTCCAGATAAGGCTGTATATAGGCCGTATATAATCATATAATGTTTGATATGGCCCGATATGCCCCAGATATAAGGTTTCCATACAGGAACAAAGTGCTTCTGGCTTTGTTAACTGCTTTTTTATTATTGTTTCCAACTTAATTTCATACTAAAGAAAAGTCCTAAATATTTGGACTTGTCTACGAGTTTTGGAATTCGTCCACCTAATAAATAATTAAATTGAATGGATCTTTTTACATGACATGACCATCACATCTGTTTAAAATATGATTTCTTTCCATTTCCATTTTTTTGGTCCAGCCTTGGGTATCACTAAGTGCTTCCCGTAATTTATTATTGCCGTTGTTTTCACTTATTTTTTTATATATGGTACAATCATCTTCTGCAAAGAGTCTGATAGAAACCTCGATGGCAGTCGTGAAATCATTTATGTAAAAAAAGGGGGTCCGAAAACTGCAGGACCCTTGGGGTACACCTGAAGAGACGGAAAGTTTGTTCGAACCAAGTTTGTTGTAATCAACATACTTTTGTGTGCCTATTAAGTATGCAGAGTGTGCGATGTATACAGTCACTGACCGTTTATGAAACGCAGGGCATGGCTGGTCCCAAGCATCTAATTACCCTTCCGCAGCCAATCAGACTGCGGCATTGGCTGATAAGAACAAACGAATCGCAAAGCTATAGGCGTGACCATAGGAATCGCCACCCTCCACGTTTCTTAATTTCTCAGTTGCTATATTTGTCAAGTGATTGTTAAAAAAACTATAGGCTCTTGGAAAAAAGAGCTTTATATATTCCTCCATAAAGGGAGGAACGATCTCGTAACCTACGTTTCTTTAGAAAGGAAGAAACTTTCGTCCCTGAAATTAGGGCATCAAAGCTTCCTTCTCGTCTGCATCTCATTATGGCTGCCCCGAATCGAGCGAATCGAGCGCAATAAAGATCAAAATGTACGCTACGTCTATTCTCAGCCTATACACAGAACGCTGCCGTGATTCAACCGAACATACTTGGCATAGTTTTAGGACAGACAAATATCTCAGGCTACTGCCCCTCCAGTGCCTGCACGCAGCTTTTGCAAGAAAAAGCACTGAGCTGTTTCGCATCCATCAGAGCAAGCCGCTGATTTCGGAGCGAGAGGAGCAGAAAATAAAATCACACCATGAGCTTTTCACGCACTGTATTAATTGTCGAAGCCAGCCTCCAGTGCAGGTAAGGAAACTTGCTTTTCGAACGCAGTTAATCAGGGCTCTCGCTGTCAATAAAGTTTAGCTCTCAACACTGCAACATGGTAAACGGATGCAACCGAAACCCGGCCACTTCGCGCATTTTACGTCTTACATTTGCTATTCCTCGAGCCATATATCCTTCGTCAACACCATACGTTATTGAGGAGTGGGAAATTGTTCGCGAAACTAAAAACCGCTCTAAAAAAGCTAATTCTCAACAACCTACGTGGCTCATGGCACGGCATCGCGCAGTAATCAGAAAATATCCCAAAGCGTGAAAGAAGGTTAATTAGCTCGCCACCAGATGGCAGTCCAGATGGCTAGGTATGAACATGGTTCGCAACCGCCCGATTCAAAGGTAACAGCTTCATCATCATCATCATCATCGTTGCAAGTAGCTAGGCAAGGTGGCGCTAGGTACCGCCCAATTCGTATGCCACAAAAATATTTCTGCTTGCTCGCGCATTTATTGCGTTTTGAGCATATTTATCATACCCTCATATGGATGCGTTACGCGTACAACACTACACGATAGCGTCAACTGAACATTATATACATCAAGCAGCTATTTCTCTCGTGGAGGGAATAATGGGACACCACAGTTTCATTGGCCTATTCGACTAGAGCTACGGCTCAGACCAGCGTTCCAACATAACTACCCGGGGATCGATCGATTGCACCGGAATCGCTCAAACGGTCTTCTTAAACTCCAGTGTAAAGCGATCTAACCGCCTTGCGATGGTATAGGTCATCTCATCTTGCTGTTATACCACTGATACGGGAAACACGTGACATCGGCGATGATTCCATGTTCGTTAACAGCGCACAACACTGCCATGGCAATTTGATGATACGCGGAAATACAAAACCACAGCGATTATCGGTTGGCACTCGGTAATAGGAAACAGCACCGAACGTAGTAGCACAAAAGATGCGAAGGCACAAGGCAGAAAAGCCTGCCTGTCTGGGACGTAAAGTTGCCGTAACATCGTTGCCGTTCCCAAGTTGTTGCGGAAGTACCTAGCACTGTAGGCACTACTGCTCGTTTGACAATATTTGTGCTAAAAACGTCAACGCAACCAAAGTGTTCTGCGTGTTTAGATTGGGAAACTGAATTAAGATATGCCTTCGCTGCCACTGACGCTGAATCAACCCAACATCGTTCAATAAACAACGCGTGCTACGTGCCCGAAATTACGAAACTGAAATAAGATGAGGCAGAAGGGCGGATCTTTCCTCGTGTCTCCTGAAGAAGGAGAAAAGCGTCCAGCTCCTCCCTTCTTTCCGCTTGGGGACGCGTCAGTAGAAGGGAGGAAAACGCACCTTTTCTACGTTTTCCTCTTTTTTTTCATGGAGTGTAGGGTGTTCCAAGTGAATGTTCCGCTGTTAAACGAGACGGGAAAATCGGCTCTTAAACTTAGAGAGTTCAAAATTTTATCGAGTGTGCACTGAGGAGGTCAGTCTTGACGTGGGAAATTTCAAGGCTTTGTTTTCTTTCCATTAAAAATTAGAGCAAAATACCTGAGAACGTTCATGTTAGGCACATTTGCAGGCGACCAAGTTAACGGCGCCACTAACTTGTGGCGCCATCTACCGACAAGCGCAGCGAGCAGACGAATGTACGTAATGAAAATACGTTTTTTTTTCTTTTTTGGTAAAATAAAGGCGATTGCACCAGACGGATGAAGCAATTAATTTTTTATTCCACAAACTGGGTGAAGAGGTATCGTCATCATTGTTCCCCTAAAGAAGGTAATGTTTTATATTAAAGAAATATGGTTTACATATGTTATGAGTTTTAATAAAGATAGAGCTAGTTTTAACCTATGAATCAAGCTGACAATTTCCGACGAAAAGTCTCTTTTTTTTTCTTCTCCTTTCCACTGCTCCTTTCCCTCTTGTTTTTTTCTGACTCATCATGCACCGTGGCGCCATCTTACAAGCGCCGGCGCGCTGGGAACTCGGATGACCGTTGCAACCAACGCGCTCAAGCAAGCAGTTTAGGTAGGATCATCTGCTGCGGAGGGGGCGCTTCGGGACCGGCCTGTCTCTCCGGGTTTTGGTTTTCGTGTGAAACTGCTTGTGCTTGCAAGAACTCTTTAAATAGAAATAGCTATCGTCGCCGTCTGCTGTAACAGGTGGCGCGATAATTGTTGAAAATGTCAGCCAACTTTTTTTATATCCATAATTTTTCACCGAACCTGTTTGCGGTTGACGAGAGGTTCAGGGTTAGGGAGGTTTTTAATTCCGATTTGAAGTTGAAGGGGCTTACTTCGCTTGTGGGTGGAGCACAGGGTTGTGAAAAGCGCCACAAGGAAGCCGCCTTTGCTTGCCAGGATGGTGTAGTTTATGATATTCCGATAGTCTGTGGGTTCCCTTACGTGGGGCAGACAAAACTACGCCTCAATGATAGGCTTTTTGAGCACATGAAGGCGGTCAAGAACAGGTCTCCGAATTCTCAGATCGCTAAACATCTGCAGGAAGGCAATAATTGTTTGCCTGATTGGGGGAAAACTGTGGTGTTAAAGGGGTACTCCGCCGATTTCTTCATGGTCCCCGATTTGCTTGAAAGTTTGCTAAACTCGCCAGACAACATCGCTAAAATAGTATCCCAAATATTAGGTTAAAATAATTTTTTTCTTACGAAGTTATTGAATTTACAATTTTGGTCCTCACCGTGTTTTTCAAACTGGAAGTCTCTACTGGCAACAACGAAAAAGTGACGTCATTGGAAGTGCAGGGGTTCACTCTTTGGACTGTAGAATTTGTTCCCAACTGATTTGAAGCAGTTTAATGGTGCCAAATGAATGCTTTGGAAGCTCGCTCCAGGATCCGCGCTCCAGCACGGAACAAATGATTGGCATATTCTATTTTTTTGGACTGCTCGCTCGACTGGCAAGCCTCCCCGCCACTGACGTCACGGCACTGAAAAGTGCGGGTATATTTGAATGTTGGTTTTTGCATCATTTTCATTTGCCGAATTCGCAATAACTATTATGAATTTCGCGATACTAAATAGCATACCGGAAAGGGTAAAGGCAGGGGAGTCAGAAAATATAGTTAGTTGAGGTAGCTCAAAAATCGCCGGAGTACCCCTTTAAGCGAAGAAAAACATTATGCAAAAAGAGTCTTGAAGGAGGCAATCAGAATTGCGTCAGTGGGCAATTGTATCAGTCCGCCGTCAATAACATTAGATGAAGACACCCCAAAAAATTTTGCTGTTGCATTTTTTTTGCCTTAGTTGACGGGTTTGTTGTCGCCTTATCAGGCGTCAGCGTGGGGCCTGTGCACGGATGTCCTTATAAAGCGCTTGGTTAGGACTTTGGGGAATGATGCTTTGTTTTCAATTGTCGCGTGTACCATTGTTTTGTACGGGATGAGGTCGTTGCTTTGAATTTGTTAGTTGCCAAATGCTGTAAAATAATGGTTGTTGCGGTATACAGACCACGAAGTAGATCCTTGAGGATTTTTTTTCGGTTTCATTACTCGTTCGTTGGAGCTTATTGCGGCCATAAATTTGAAAATCGTCGACAGGCGATTTCAACATCGATTTGATGTCACAAGATTCATCGAAATTCAAGTTTATAGAAATCATTCAGTCTTACGGTTATGAAAATTTGGTTTATAAGCTTACTAGAACGGGCATAGCACACATAAACGTTGATCAACCATTGCATAATCAAGTGTGAACCTTGTGACATGAATTCGGGTGTAATTACGTTTGAACTAAGTGACCATTTTTACATATAATGTTTTGTTCATATTAATTATTTGGAAACAAGTGATGAATGTCACATGAGCAGCTAACTTATCGAACTATAAATAGCAAATCTATTGAGCTGTTTTACGAAATGTCGACATTTACGGAAATAGCAATAAGGCGCGTCCGCTTCCAGGCATCGAACCTTGGATCTCCGTGCGAAAGCTAAGACGCGCGTGGCAATATGATGAAATCAGTGTAGCCCTCATCAAAGCAATCAACGACCTCATTTGTTATCCTCTATCGCATATATGAAAACAAATTCTTTAAACCAGAATATTTTCTTATAAAATGAAAATAGCCAAAGTGCGTGTTATAAATAAAGGTGGTACACTGAACAACCTAAACAACTATAGATCAATATATATACTGCCGCTATTTCCAAAATACTCTGAGAAAGCAATTAGCACGAGGTTATCTAAATATTTCTTTGACAAAATTGTTATAACACCTTTGCATTACGGTTTTCAAAAGGGGAAATCCACAGAGTCTGCTCTATTCCACATCGAAGAAACAATATTAAACAATGTAGGATCTCGTATTTACACACTCGGTAGTTTTTTTTTATATTTAGAGAGGCATTCAACATTATAATGCGTGACATTTTAATTGGAAAACTACAACTATCATGATATGAGGGGAATATCTCTTGACCTAATCAGAAATAATTTGTCGGATAGAACACAATTTACTGTTCTCAGTGGTTTTAAATTACACATTTCTTTTATACAGTATGGCGTTCCTCAAGGTTCCATCCTTGGACCTTTGCTTTTTACAGCCGACCTGTTAAGGGCTAGGTTCCCCAGGATCGTGTCCGGTATCAAACGCCTGTCGACACAAACCTACCTGGACAGCTACAGCCATCTATAAGCGACGGCGGCAAGCACACAACCAGTCTGGTTGACGCCGTCGCTCGTAGATGGCGGCACCCTTTCCAACTATCATAGACGAATGGATAGTTGGGCGCGTTGGTGGGAATTCATCGTAGGAAACAGCGCAAAAAACAGACGACGACAAAGAAGCACACGTAACGAGCTCATCGCTCGTCACGTGTGTTTCTTCGTCCTCGTCTGTTTTGCGCGCTGTTTCCTACGCTCTTATCAGTTTCGGTTTGAACTTAGGATGGGTCGGCTGCGCGCCCTTTCGGGAAAAAAAAGACTGGCTGCGGAAGGAGCGGTGACGTACGCAGCAGCGGGAATCTGTCCGTAATCGCCGCAAAGCCGCTGTCGCCTCGACTTCCACTGCGTCGAGCGCTTCGAACTACCTTGCCAAAGAAGAGCACATCGCTCGCCTGGGAAGCCTCCGCCGAGAACAGAACCAGCGATGTAAAGGGCGCCGGCGGGCCGACGCCACGGACGACGATCGTGCCACGGAGGCCAAGCGCAAGCGCGAGGCCTGGCGAAGACATCACTCCACGCCGGCTGAACCGTTCCCGGGCGCGACGGCGAGGTTCCGCAGGGAGTTCGTACCCGTTTGGCGTCACGTGCGCCGTATGCGAACCGACTCTGGTTCGCCGGAGACGTATTCACGATCGGCGGCGTGTCGGACGAGAAGAAGCGGGAAACGGGCGTGTGCGCGTTGCGGCAGTGTATCGAGTACAGCTCCGCTGGTCTTCCTTCTTCACGAGAGTGGAAAGGCTGAACGTTTTTTGTTATCTATAAATGATACTGCTAATGTACCGCAAACTCCCAAAACTATTTTGTTTGCTAATAACACTAATGATTTTTTTTTTTCCAGGGAAACCTTCGAGAACTTAAAGGCTTGACCAGCCGAGGGCTCGTCAAGCCTCCTTTGAGGCTTTTTTTCCCTTTCCTTTACCATGCTTCATGGAAATAAACTATTATTATTATTATAACTTAAAGGAACTGCAAACAAATGGTGTAAAGAGCTATGGCTAGAGTTTATATGGTTAGAGTGTAATCAACAAGAGTTAAAGACAAAGAAAACAAAATATGTGATATTCGGATAAAAGAACAAGCCAATGTAGCATAAGCTACGTATTATTGTTTTAAATTCAGTTATAAAGTCCACAACGGCACATACGTTTCTTGGAGTTTGGTTCGAAGAATTTTTAAGTTGGAATGATCATATCAATCACCATAGGTCTGACATTTCACGCTGTTGGAATTCCTTGATGCTAACCGTCTCGGAGAATGACACAACGCACTGGTTTAACAACACGTAGACATTTAATGATCGTTATCGCCCGCGCATGCAGCGATCTTGAGAGCCCCCGCGCCTACTCTGTGACGGCATTTAATCAGTAATTTTAGTACCGTCACATAACAAGCAAGATGCTCTCCCCTTGTTGCATTACGGCATGGCCTAATAACGAGCAGACGACGCACTCTGTTGTCTGCTCGCTGCGTCCATTGGGAGATGGCGCCAGAAGTTAAAAGCAATTGAAGAAAACGTAGGCAAACAGTCGAGCTGATTGATGTTACACACTAAAAATAAACGAAAAAAAAACAACAACTGAGAGGTTTGTTTTCTTCTTTGTCCGTCGTCTCCGGTTTTTCAAAAATGTGAAAGTTAAAAGCATCGGTAACTCGGTCGTCTGCAAACAAGTGTTGCGGAGTTGCCACTCCGTAGTTGAAATGATTCTGGAATCATTCCGCACTTTCGCGAACCCGGAATGGAATTAGAATGGAATTGCGGCAGCGCTGGGGAAAGTGGAATGGGAGTTGAATTGGATGCCTTTTGCCCGGAATGGAGTAGGAATGGAATGACCTCGGTTCTTGTGCGACCTGTCTAAATTTTTTAAATCTAGGACCGACGGGCTGACGGCGCAATTCGCTAGTGCATGGTCAAAGTAGCCCTTGAAACAGTATAATTGCACTGATGTGACTGACTGCTTGGTTGTATCACTGGCGTATGCTCCTTCGAGGATGAAAATGGCGTACCCTCAGTGAAGCAACCAAAACTGAATTGTTTTAAAGCGACAAGGTGTCGTTCCTGGCGCCGCGAGACGCGACAAAGCTGCTGTTGTAACTATGCGCGATTATCATGTAGCTTTTAACCAGGGTGTCGAACCGAACGCGAACCGAAATCCGGAGTCAAATCGTTATTTTTAACTGAACCGGAAGAAAACTGTAACCGAATTCAAATATTTAAAATGCAGTTTTAAAATAGCACACGCTAAAGCTTTGCGCAAGCAAAGAGGAGTCGTTGCCACTGCGCATGCGCCGAACGCTAACCGCGTCTGGCGCTCTGCGTGCGCTATTTTAGCGTATTCTATTTCTCGGAAGTTGCGTGCATACGCAAAGAGCTTTCGCACCCTTCCAAGGAGGATTCGTGATGCGCTAGAAGTTGGCTAAAGCCATGGCGAGCACAGTTAGAAAATGGCGGTTCCCAGGACCGTGGGTGCGGTCGCTTTGGCGATCGTGGTGAACGCGACGTCGGCGGCATCCTCGCGACTGCGATTCTCAATACAAGACGACAGTGCACTTCTACGGGAGGTTCACTTCATAAACATAATAATGATTTTTATTTTTCATCAAGTACAAGTACATGATGGAAGGGGACTGAGGAAAAAAGCTGCATTTGTGCAGCTCGGCGAGTCCGAGACCAAGCAAGGTGGGCAACGACCGCCGGCAACATTCTGCTTGTGACACGCAAACATTTCTCGGCAAAGTAATGTCGGGTACGCGCGCGAAGATCAGTACGCGAGACCTCTCTTGCCGAGGCGAAGCAAGCGGACACGACCGGTCAACCGCTCCCGTCACATTGTCATATTTATACAAATCTAAAGTTTTACTCTGGACTAAACAACTTGTTTTTTTTTTTTTTTGCTCAAGTTACACTCTCAGATAAAAAGGGTATATTCTTACACCCTTTGTTCCATGATAATACACCCCCAAACTTCAATTCGACGTACAACGCGCTAACGTCAAATTGGCGGTACCGACTTTCACTTGCGGCTTGATAGCCTAGTGGCTCAACTTATTAAAATATCTAATGTACGTGTTACTGACTATAAAAGAAAAATAATCGGAGTTTTCTTGGCCCTACTGCGAAACCTCAGTGTTTTAGGTTTGTAGTCTATGATACGTACTTTTGCTGTTTATTAAGTTTTTTCACACCGTTATCAAGTCCATTGTAAAATTTGGGGCCATTTGTTCGACGTCAGTGCTCTGTGCGTCGTACGGAAGTTTTGGGGTGCATTATATGGGACAAAAGGGTGTAAGACGACACTCTTTTTTTGAAAGTGTAGAGCGTTTCGTGTGCGAAATAAAAATTGTTACTGTTTCTTGGGGGTGTTGCAAGCGCGAGATGCTTGAGTTTTTGCGTCGCGGCGGAGGAACGCTATTCTAAATCTCTTTCGTAACGTGCGCTAACGCAAGCGGTAAATTTAGCGCCAACGTACGCTATAATTCCGTACGTTATTCTACAACTCCCTAATATTGAACCCGAATCGGAACGAAACCTTAATGTTATGTGCACTCTTAAAAAAAAGCTAGTAACAAGCTAGTAACTGCAGCAGATACTACCTATTTCTGACCGTTACTACCTTTCACTAACTATTTACTACCTCAAACGCGCGATAGGTAGTAAAAAGCTAGCAAATGCAGCCATTACTACCTTTTTCTGACCGTTACTACCTTTTTACTAGCTATTTACTACCGCAAAGGCGCGGAGAAGATGGCGGCGCTTGCTTCATACCCGATTGCCAGCGTTAGCGACGTACTTGTTGTTTCTGAACGCAGGGGGAGGTATCCACACGCAATCGTAGCGTCAAATATTGTATGAGGGGGCATGTTTAAGGGTTGGAGCTGACTTTATAACGATCTCAGCCTCCGTACCAGCACGACGTGGAAGCCAGCGCTGCAGCGAGTGCAGCGGCCATTGTTGATGCAATGGCCATGTGGCTTACTTCTTTCCTTCTCGTTTGAATTCGTTTGTGAGTGTTTATATTCATTTTGGTTTCAACTGGGATGAAAAGAGCCACGTACTAAAACGTTTCCGAAAACAGGAAAAGTTCAATCTTTTTTATATTCTTTATATTTGTATTTTTTTTTAAATCATATGTTTTTTCTCTCACAAGAGACGCTTGGCAACATTGTACGACAAGCAAGTTGGCGCGGTTGGGGCCAGTCGGTGTTCGCAAGACGCTAATTTCTTTGATGTGAAACTGCCGTTTTTGCCTTGTGTCGTGTGCAGCTCTCGTGTTCCCGCGTTGGAGTGCATAGTAAATGTTCGTGCGGTCGACGGGGCGGGTGTCTGCGTGGACCTGGACTGCTCCGAGGATAGTTCTAACGAGCCGGTGCCGCTGTCACTGGGTTGGATTTCGTCGTCCAAGAAGCTTTTCTCCACCTCCTACTTGACACTGAGAACTTCTTCACGGTTTGTGTGTGCTCGGTGGTTGAATGATTCTGATAGAGCTGTCTTCGGTCGTGACAGTGCACTGTCACAACCGTTAATGTGCGTCGTAAATAGTGTATGTAGCTTTGGGACTAATGGGGAAAAAAAACTGTTTTGGCATTCTATGAGTCTTTTTGAATTTGCCCCAAAAACGCGAGCATTCGTCGGTGTACTACAAAACTTAAGACGCGAGCTGCACGCGGTATTAATTTTGCATGCATTTTTGTAGCGCAGCACGCGAAAGGAGTGCAGCTGCCGTCGTACTCTCCGTCAATTACAGCCTTTATTCGCCGCGGGAGACGGCAAGAAAGCACTCACTCGCCGACGAGCGCCTCGCCGACAAGCGACGAGGTGATCGACGGGGACAGTGACGAGCGACGGCAATTTCTCACGGTCACCCGTCGCGTCGCTCGGTTTTTTAATTTCAAGGAAACGTCCCTCATCGCCTTGGCCGCTTGTTCCCATCGCTTTCATGCGGTTAGCCTCATCGCGCGATTCACCCATCGACTGCGAATAACTGACGTGCTGATACACGACGACAAGTTTGCGCACTCAAATGGTAAGTATAAAAGACTTAATGGCAGTAGAAGTAGTGAGTGGGGAGGAAGTGGCCGAGTGGGCTAACGCGTCTCACCTAGAAAGCTTGCGCTGAGAACCCATCTGGGTTCGATCCCCACTGCCCCAGCCCGTAAGTTAGCGATAAAATTGATCAAGTAAGCGTGTGTTTGTTTGAATGCATTGTGTCGATTGTTTAGAAGAACTCATCTTGCTTTCTCCTTTGAATACTTGCACAACAGCACCGCTAGTGCACTATTAGAAGCGACGCCGCGTATACCTGCCAGATGTCCATGCATGTTCTTGCAAATGTGGAAGAATTGAAATAAACTGTAAATAATCGTCTTCCTTTTTTGTGTACGTTTAATTGGGCGGTGACTAGCGCCACCTTGATTACTCATTTCCAGTTTCAATTTCAATTTTTTGTTGCGCCTGCCACCTGGTGGTAAGTGGCATAACCCCACACCTTTTTTTTTTTTTTTTTCACCGGAAATCACGTGACTAGTTGCGTTCCCGGTCTTCCGTCGGGAGGTAGCGCTAGTTACTAGCTAGAGGTAGTAAAATACCTGGATTCTACTTTGAGGCTAGTAACAGTTACTAGCTTCGTGACCTAGTAACCGTTACTAGCGTGACCGTTACTACCTCAGGCTACTAGGTACCTAGTAACATATGTGACAAGCGGTTACTAGCTCTTACCTAGTAAATACCCCTATTGAAAAAATGTCTGTGAGGCCCACTAGGATTTCCTGTGAGGGCCTGAGAGGCCTTTTAGAATATCCTGAAATGTCTGATGGGCCCACCAGGCTCCTCTACTAGGTCTGTGGGGCCCATCAAGATATCTTTCTGAGAGGTGTGGGTTCGTTCAGGGTCGTTTTAAAAGGTCTGTGTGGCCTTCCAGAGCAGTTCTAAAGGGTCTGTGAAACCCACCAGACATTATCAGGAGGACCTCGCAGAATTCATCCGAAGACGGTAGTGCGTAAACGTGCTGTGATCATCGGCAGCCCACTTCGGTGACGTGAGTGCGTAAACCTGTTGTGTCGCTCTTTATATTGGTTCGTAGTGTAGACGAAGCGAATATTGCTTTGATCGAGACTCATTGAGTGCAAACGATGCCCACATATAGCCGACCACTGAGAACAGATAGAAGTCTATCGAGTGTGGGAACCACGTGTTCCCCGCATCCCTATCTAGGTCTAGCTCAGGCAGGCCGTGGGACGTCGCCACGTGGGGGCGCGTCCCGGATGCGAGGGCGAAGCCGTATTCCCTGGTGGGCGGCTTTCCCTCGTCCTTCTCGGGTGATTTGCCGAAGGCACACCCCTCGGGATTATGGCTTGGACGCGTCCGCCCCTCCGGGGAGCCACCTACATCCGCCCCACGTTGGGCGCCAGATGTGGGTTTCCCCTTTTATGGGGTACCACTTAGACATTCGACCGCAGTACGTCCCCGCATCCACGAAGAGGATCCCCAGCCAGTACAGCTGGGCTTCGCGCCGTTCGGGAGCTGCTGCCTCCTGGCTGCGGCAGTTCAGCGGCGTCCATGGACCACGGCTGCGCGGGACGCGTCAGGCAGCCCCGCTCACGACTCTACCCCAGCCGGCCGCAGGCCGAACCAGCGTTCCGCAGTCTTCGTGCGCCCTCGGGGTCGACAACCAGTCAGGGACTGCCCGCTCTTCATCCACGGGACCCGCGCGGCGGTCGGACAGCTCGCCGACCAGGGACCAGCCGTTCCCGTTCGTCCCGTGACAAGTCCCAAGGCCCACGACCACTTCCTCCAAGGACACTACGCCTGGTGAGCGAGCTACGGCAACGTCGAGAACGTCACCGAAGACGTCATGTTATTTGTTACCCCATGCATGTGGGAGCCGGCACCGCCGCGTTGTTTTTTGTTTTGTTTTGATTTTCGAGAGTCGGTAGGTTAATTTTTATTTTCTTAAACCTACCTCAGCCTTAAGGAGGGGGGAGTGTGGGAACCACGTGTTCCCCGCATCCCTATCTAGGCCTAGCTCAGGCAGGCCGTGGGACGTCGCCACGTGGGGGCGCGTCCCGGATGCGAGGGCGAAGCCGTATTCCCTGGTGGGCGGCTTTCCCTCGTCCTTCTCGGGTGATTTGCCGAAGGCACACCCCTCGGGATTATGGCTTGGACGCGTCCGCCCCTCCGGGGAGCCACCTACATCCGACCCACCCTGGGCGCGTCCATTCCCGCAGGCTATATAACACGGCCCTAATCCAACGGGCGGGACTCTCGCTGGGGGAGGCTCTGCTCGACGGAGCTTTCCTATCTTTACCTGATCCTCCCCCTCCGTGATACTGTCAATTGCGGCAGCGCGGACTCCGACTGGTGATCCTGTCAAAAGAGACAGCGCCGTCATCTCCACCATTGTTAGCCCTCGGGCAAGCGTGTGGCATCTAAGTCAAATAAACACGTATTATCCGGACCCAAGGAACCTTCTGTGTTTCTAAGTGGTACCCCATAAAAGGGGAAACCCACACGAGCTAGCTTTATCAAACAATCTCGGCTCAAGAATTCGGCGGTGCGAGTTGGCCACCCACACTCTAAAAAAAGCCCGTGCGTCTGCTTTCCCGCACAACACTCTGAGAGCCAATCACCGCAACTTTCGGAGGCAGCTCAGCGAATGACGATGCCGAAACATATGTTTAGATCAAAAAACGCAGTCTGAGTTGTGACATTAAGCAATGCAAGCGTGACGTTTTGCATTGCTTAATGTCACAACTCAGACTGCGTTTTTTGGTCTAAATATATGTTTCGGCATTGCCATTCGCTGAGCTGCCTCCGTAAGTTGCGGTGATTGGCTCTCCGAGTGCTGTGCGGGAAAATAGACGCACGGGCTTTTTTTAGAGAGCAGCGGCCCAGCCGCCCGCCCAACAACTAAGTAAGCCAAGCCGGTCCGAAATGTGTGACATTTCCTAGCACCGTCTGCGTGTATACAGCGTTTCAATATTTCCGAATTCAAGGGCCACCTGCGCGTGATTGTTGCATCAGAAACGAAACGTTGAAAAGGCCATTTATTGAGAAGTTGCCGGCATAAGATCGCGGCTTCCGAACGCGTCTTCGGGCTGCCGAGGCGAATCTCGGCCGCACCCCCCCAAGATCTCTTCTTAACTTTGGGAGAGGGGGTTTGTGACGACGCAGACAACGGCATCCGGAATGTGGAGTGCCCCGAAAGCAAAGTAGCCTGGTCTTACCAGCGCGCGACTGGGAGGGGCGCCTTGAAATCAGAGTCGCCGTGACATCCCCGCGTCCGGATTGGTCAATTTGCTGCCGCTGGCAACGGTCGCAGGTCGGCGCGAAAGTCTTTGCTCCTGTTGGCTGTTGACGCTCGGTGAGCTCGTGCGAAGGCGCAGTTTGTGCGAATGAAGTCTGTGCATTCCTGCGGCGACTTTCCTCGGCAGGTTCTTCGGGAGTTTGGGCAGCATGGGGCTGTTTTCGGTATCTGGGTGGTGCACACGGATGACCCAAATCACCAGGACTCGTGCGTTCGAGAACGCCGCCACGCTGGAGGTCGGACAAGCGTCGTCGCCCTAGGCCGAAGCCGCCAAGCGATCCGCCTCCTCATACCCTCGAGTGCCGCAGTGGGCGCCGGCAGCCACTGGAAGGCATTTCTCCATTCTTAGCGCTGCAACATGATCGCCGCGCTCGCCGACTCTCCTGTGAGCGGTGGTGCACGCTTCGGGTTGACGTGCTGGGTCAGTGTCGCCTTCGAGTCGCTCAGGATTACCAGGCGATCGGGCGTACTCTCTGCTTTAGCCAAGGACAGTGCCCGGCGAAGCGCCGCCAGCTTGGCTGTCGCCGAGCGTGCAAAGGAAAGGCGCTCCGCTGCTCGTGCTCCGAAGTCTGTCGACACCGTGCTGTGGCTGTCACTGTGCGTGCGTCGTGGTCGAAGGACTCGTCCATGTAGCATCGCGCCCGTCCCTTGAAGTGCTCTTTGTGCTTCGGGCCCTCGAGGTCGGCGTTGAGTTCCACTCGAGCGGTGCATCTGTTCTGTTTTATTAGCTGAACTACCTGACGTCTGAGGAATATACCCAGTGGCATTGTGAGTACCTCGAAATATATATATATATATTTTGCGACAAACAACTCGGTTGTCCCTATTTGATTTTATCACTTGTCTGCAGCTGCTTGCGCGCGGGTTTGAGTAAACGCTTTACATACATTTTGATTTGTCGCGGCTTTCCGGAAATCTGCATTTCTAAGGTATGTTGGCTAAGGGGTTAGGCCGAAGGGCTGAAGTCTGATGTCTCGAAATCTGAAGTCTTGAAGTCTGAAGTCTTGAAGTCTGAAGTCTTGAAGTCTGTAGTCTTGAAGTCTGTAGTCTTGAAGTCTGAAGGGCTAAAGTTTGAAGTGCTGAAGTCTGAAGTCTTGAAGGTCTAGTAGGGTCCCATAACACATCAGGGCTGAAAGGTCTTTTTTCAATAGGGACTACTAGATTTTTTTTTAAGAGTGTGGCGGTTACCTGTTCATTGGAAACAGTTCGGGGTAATAATAATATGACCTGCGCCTTCTTGTGGGTGGCGGTGCGAAGCAAATTAAATATTCGCAACAGCGGCGCGTCACCTGCTCAGTTTTCAAGTGAACAAATGGCAGCGACGACACGGAGACAGCTCAATATTAATAAAACAAATAAGTATGTTTCGCGTCTATCTGCAGAACGAATTGGTCTTGGAGATTCGGCGTGGAGGTGTACTCCTGTGTGTGTGTGTGTGTATTTTTGGTTCTTGCTGCTAACCAATATTGGTCAAAGAAGGAGAAAGCGAACAGAAACATCAAAATAAAAACAAAAGTTGACGGCTGTCGGGCCTGGAGGCGAAATCTGGAGGCGCCAAGAAGCGAAGCCGCGACGAGCGCGACACTGCGGCGTCGGTCGCCGGAATGCTAGTCGCCCAAGGGCGGTACGCTGTTTAAGTTATAAACCGCATGTAATCGATTTGGCGCGCGGCAACAGAAGCGACGGCGACCCGCTTCGCTGTCGCTCATTTAGTCGCGCGACGAGGCAAACCGCATGAAAGCGACGGGAGAAAGCGACCAAGGTGATTAGTGACGTTTTCTAGAAATCCAGAAACCCAGCGACGCGACGAGAGACAGTGAGCATGCTTCGTTGCTCGTTGCTGACTCTCGTCGCTGTCGGCGTCGCTCGTTTGGTCGATCGCGAAATCGATTGCATGCCGTTCAACCTTTAAGAAAAAAGATGTGTGTGCGTTTTCCGAAGACAGCAAGTCGCCCGCTGTCTTTTTTGTTCTCTTTTGTTTGTTTTATTCGTCTTTTGATCGGCCTATGCTGTTTTTCTCCTCTTCCACTCAGTCGTTGGAGCAAGTCGTTTTGGCGTGGTGCGGATAGTTGGCCGTTTCGACCTATATAAGCACCTTACCGGCGTGAGGTCGTGTATCAGTAGTGCGTGATGCCCGTTAAAGACCCCAGGCTAGCAGTCGTACTGCACTGGCTAAATTTTCCATCTACAGTGGGTAACAATGTCGCCATTCTCTGGCAAACTAAACTTTGGTGTCCAAACAACTAACGACTAATTTGTTATTGTGGGTAGCTTGCTGGCTGATTGAATTCACATATGAATACTGTACTTTGGTGCTGTTTGCAGGCGGCTGTATACTTACGTAACTTTCATAGGACGGTGCTTGCGTTAAAAATTCAAAATCACAAAACGAACTTAGTGAGCATTTATTTGTTTTGCTATTCTCATTTCTGCAGCACGACTTCTTATGACCACTTTTTTCTTAAGGCAGATGACGCCATGTTGTACTCACCTTTTCTCCTTAACGACTGGGAGCTGTGAAATTTAGTCCTAAGAACCGGATTTAACTGGGTCACGCTTGGAAGAACCGGTGACCGAACCGTTATTCAAAGAGCATCACTGAACCAGAACCGAATCAGAACAAAATGCAAAGCCACTGAACCCAAACCCGAACCGAACTGGAATAATGACCGGTTCCACTGACTGCTTTTAACCCGGCCGATCTTCTAATGTTTGCGTAGAACACAACTAAAGAACTGGATTGAATATGGGACGAAATCGCAAGAATTGTACAGCAAACGCAAAAGTTTACGAATTAAGGCAGGCTCCATAATATGGTGCTACTGGCACCGTAAACCGATCGCACTTTGTCAGCGGTTTCCTGCTCTTGCCGCAGTGCATGGACATCTGGCAGGTATACGCGGCGTCGCTTCTAATAGCGCACTAGCGGTGCTGTTGTGCAAGTATTCAAAGGAGAAAGCAAGATGAGTTCTTCTTGCGCCACGCACGAACTAGACATTTTTAGGGCCTTACCAAAAAGCAACACGCTAACCATGTATCTGTGGAGCGTATATGGTCCCTTTGCGAAGACAATGGATGGTTTTCATTTTTGGCGTCTGTTGGGACTCGCAAGTCTGTTACGCTTGATCGCGCAATCAATCGATGTCTGCAGTGACACCAAGTGCCATGAAGCGCTTTGTGCAACCACCATTCGGCTTAGTAAAATGAGTGATTTGAGAAAGTTTTTTTTATACATTTCAAGTCGTCTCCGCGTATGATAACTTCAGCTGCAATTCAAGGCGGAACCGCGTGTAAGCGATTTAGCGAGCGACGAGACGAGCGACGGCACAAGCGACGAGAGTCCGCGACGAGCGACGGAGGTTTCTCACTGTCGCTCGTTGCGTCGTTCGGTTTTTGGATTTCTATGAAAACGTCGCTCATCGCCTTGGTCGCTTGCTACTGTCGCTATCATGTCATTTGCCTCGTCGCGCAACTGACCGAGCGACAGCGAAGCGGGTCGCCGTCGCCTGTCTCGTCTCTCGCCAAATCGCTTACATGCGGTTTATACATTATGCTGCTTTTTTCCAGTAACACACTGTGGCTCTCAATGGCCACTTTTTTACGTTTAGAAATTAGAGAAATGGAATGGTGGAGTTCAGCCATTCCAAGAGTGGGAATTGGCCCAGTGTCTCCATTCCGAGGAGTTGAAAGGAATGGAATTGTCGGGAACTCTTTTTCCCCGTAATGTAATGGGGGTGCCCATTCAGCAACACTGCTGCGAACGCGCTAACGTGGACTATTACCAGTGTTTTGCTCTTATCTTTTTGCCGGAAAGAAACTGCCCCTTGAAATTTTACATGATAAAACTGACCTATTCAGGCACATTCGATGAGAGTTTCAGCTTTCTATGTTCAGGCGCCAATTTTTCCGGCTCGTTTTATAGAGGAAGGTCTGCTTGGGATACCTTATATTTTAAAACGGGTGATAAAAAATTTACCGCATCTCCACGTGGTGAATGATGTTGCTTGGGGCGAAGCTCTGGTGGTGCATGTCTGCGTAGACGCCGAGCCGCAGCATGCCGAGCCTTTTCATTCATGTCAGTAGGAGAATGTGTGGTTTTCTTCTTTTTCTTTATTTAAGCAGACAGATGGGATGGTATCTCAGAACCCCCTACTCTTTTTTTCTTCTTTTTCTTTGAGCCTTTTCATTCATGTCAGTAGGAGAATGTGTGGTTTTCTTCTTTTTCTTTTTTTAAGCAGACAGATGGTATGGCATCTCAGAACCCCCTACTCTTTTTTTCTTCTTTTTCTTTTTTCATAATTTTTTTCATCTTTTTTTTCCAATTTTTTTTTTGCCCTACACGAGCACGTGAGCATGTGCTCACGTGCTCGTGAGCACGTGACCTTACGAGCAGAAGCACGAGCACCCGACGCCGGGCCTACGGCGGACGGCGGACGGACATGGCTAGCCCCTAAGGAGCTTCGCCCCTAAAAAAGGCCAGTAATGCTACGGCTCCTCAACCTTGTTCCCTAAGTTTGTAAGAAAGTGTGGCTTGCTCATAACTTAAATCCTGGCAGGATCTGCAAGAATTGCTGTTCCTCGAAATACTCACCCGCAAAGTTGAGTGCAGCAGCGTGCGTGCTTGTAGGCCAGGCGGCCTTTTCCTTGTTTATCTGAAACTCTGTCATTACTTCGACAAAAATGACGCCCGTGCTCTTGTGCGCCGCCGTAGCCACGAACGTTGCGAGCGCTGCGAATATGGCCACGTGCCAGCTGGTGTCCAGTTCGTCCTTTTTGCGGTTGGCTTTTTTTTCGGGACAGCGGAGTTGCTTCGTCCATATCCGCACTGTCTGTGTGTTTTTTTTTTTTTTTCAGGAGGCACAAAAAATAGTTTTTGTTATTTTTGGTCAGTATCTGTTTCCTTTATATTGCACCAATTCTGGCAAGTTCCTTGATCATTAATCATTCTGGGCTTATCGATATTTTGAACAGTCTAGTTTTTTTGTAACTATTACTAATTAGAATTGGAACCACGGTCGAATCGACGGTTATGTTCTTTCTACACTGATGTTTGAATACGTGAGAAAACGTGTGCACATGTGTAAGCTAGAATCTGGCGATTAGCGTTTTAATGATTGGTTATCTGGGTTATGTTGCAATTGCAGTATCCACGACAGTTACGAATAGAGCCTAAAGCAATTTATGCAACTTTTGAAATTCCAACGGGCTTCGAGACATTCATCGATCAGTTTTCGTGTTTCTTATCTCGTCATTCCTATATTTGACTTAGAAAGAGCGCCGGAATTTCTGCCCGCAATAATACACAGAAGTGTGACGGAGTCGTTTTAACGACCTCGCCATATTAGAAAGTTTTGTTAGATCTTTTCAGCTTTCCCGCTACGCTGTACGCTAGAGCGGCGCCACTACTGCACGTGCGCGCTGAAAGCGAAGAGTTAGCGGAGCTGCGGAAGTTAGCGGAGGTGCACAATTTTAAGAAAATGGCGAAAAAGCGTAGCGCGGCGTGCTAACGTGGGTCTCGCGAGAACGAAACTTTGGGAAATTAGGGAGAAATTAGGGAAATCAGGAACACAATTAACGATATCCGCCAACCGCATGTGCCCGCTTTGCGATCGCGTTTCTCACGGGCGGATAATATCTTGCTGCAGCGAGAAGTAACCGCGACTAATCCGTTCCAGGAATGCGACAGGTGTCGATTTATTATAGTCGTGCTAAATACAGCTACAAACAACAACAAAGAGAAAACAAATATTTGCAATCTGTGTTGTGCGTGAAGGATCCGGCCTTCTGCTCGGCCGCTTTCGTCGTGAAGACATAACCAACCAAGGAAGCGAGCGAGCAGGCGAATCCGATATAATTCTGTGGCGTTTCCCTTAAAAAAAAAAGCAAAAAAAAGCAAAAAAAAAAAGACCGATTACAACTACATAACGAAACAGCTGTGCAGAGAAGCTGCGGTTGTTGTCGTTCCCGAAGCTCTGCCCTGACGGCTTGGCGCTTGACACAAATCAGAACGGCGGGGTCTACTGGGCCCTCAGGAACATAATAATTATTCACCTATAAAGGAATAAAAGATAAGCACTTTATTCGATAAAAAAAATATTATTCAGATATCGACGTTAATTGAAGATTACTAAGAATTTTGTTACCTTTGATTCCACGTAAGCTTTAGCACACACCTTTGATTTGACGTAAGCTTTAGAGTAAATCTACGATCTCTTGAGGCTTGCAACGTTCTACCAAAGCTTGAAATCGAGGCTCCGCTACAATACACGTCGCGGAGGTTGTATTAGCGGATCGCGGATATCGTAGCGAGAATGACTCAACAATCTACTAAAACTCTTTCTTATCTCGTTGAGCGTGTGATCGGTGGATGCGCCTTCGACAAATACCAGCTAGAAGACAGGGGCGGCTCATGACGTCATCGTTAATGGGCCCCCGACTGACCCGCCCCAAGTGACAAACACACTGAACCTCGACAAGAGTCGCCGCTAAGCGGCAGATGCGTGACATCGTGGACGGGATTTCCCGCGCTTTTTCTGCGTTTGTTTTGAAATTATTTGACAAAAACGCGAAAACAAAGCGACGAATTTGTCGAAGCCCGTTGGCATTTAAAACATAGCTGAACTTGGTGTAGATTTTATTCGTAAGTGCATGTCAGTGCTGCGATGCCAACATGTCCCATAAAGCAATTGTTAAACAAAGTAAATCTTTTTTAAAATTAATTAGGTAATTTATTGTGACGGTTATTGCCACATCTAATGTCGGCCGAGCCTGATGAATACATGTTGAAGACGGCACCTGTCTTCAGCGTGTAAGAACAAAAAATTATGTTCGAATTAAAATCAGACAGCCTGCAGCGGAGGCTATATAGTATAACTGTCGGCAGTGCCTATTACACCATAATGTCCGAGAAGTTGGTAATAGTTTCACAGTACAGCTTCCTGACAGTTCTTGAAGCTTCCAATGAAACAATGAGTAACTCGATCGTTCGAATCTAAAATGAAAACTGCATAAGATTCATGAAAATGTTGACAATCCTAATCTCAACGCTGGCGCAATTTGAGACTTAGCAGTAATGAAAATAGAAACGCATATCCGACGTACCCAGAGGTCTGGTAGAAACTTGTGCAAAAGGTATTTTTCCACACCTTTTGATTGTGGTACATGGGGCACCAGCTGCTGTGCGTCGGGGATTCGTCGAGCATGTGTCATTGTTTTAGGGATCTTTGTGAATACCATGTCTTTTTTAAACACTTGTGAACAATATTATTTATATGTTTTTACTTTTGGCAAAATTATATAGCTTTTATAATTTTTTTTACATAGCTGTGCACAGGTCTACGGACAAATTAATAGAAAATGAGGAATAGAAGGCGCTTTTCTTGGCTGATAAACTCTCATTGAACACAACTTCATTCGTTCATATTTTTCCATTACGCAGTTTGTTTAAACTCTGATTTCAGAATTTCTGAAATGAGGAGGAGCTTTTGTACTCAAACACTTTTTGCTCGCTGTATTTCAGATGTTTGCATACGTGCAGTGATGTGTAACACACGCGACAACCGAAACGAGATTGACGGTGATATAAAAGGAAACTAATAGCGCTCAGTATACCATCTTTTCTTCTCCCGTTTCGCGATCGGCGTGCAATAGGTTTTATTTGTAATCGTAAATGCAACCGAGAATTAACGCTGGATAATTCGAGGGCGAGGCGAGGGCGTCACTAAATGTTTCTCGAAGAGCGTCTGACGTAAAATTTGCAGGCCTCGATATCTAATTAAGATTAAATATAAAGAGAGGTATGATGCAGCATTGCCTTTGCAAGATAAAAATATAAAAAAAATTAAGAAACCCACAAAAAAACTGTCAGCCTGTATAAAAAAAATTCCGAAAGTATCATGTTTTCATTATGATTCAAAATCTCTGTCTTTTGACTGAATAAAAAAAAAAAAGGTTCAGAAACGGATTGAATTTCAATTTGATGAGCGCAAAGAGTGATTGTCATCAATAATTGTTTCTGCTGATTTACAACAAAAGAAGAGAAGTATGGGACGCCGTAAATTATTTAACCAATAGAAGGAAAACACGATGTATTGTGAAGGAAATCTTAATAGATTATGTAAATGTCCCTGGCAAAGAACTAGCAAAGGAAATGCATCGGCATTTTATTAACGTAGGCACGTACACGGGGAAACATGTCAGCGCAGATGTTCACCCGTAGTTTACCCGCAATCAGCTGCAGTCCTTTATGTTGATTGCAACTACGCAAAAATGAAGTATAAAGCGATTATTAGAAGCTTTAAAAAATGATGTCGCCTCTGGGAATGATAGAATAAAATGTTTACTTATAAAGCAGACAGTGGGGATAAGTCGTATAATTTTTCATATATCAAGTATGAAGTTTGTGTCTGGTGAGTTTCCCGAAGAATTAAAAATAAGCAAAGTAGTCCTTGTGCTTAAGGGAGGCGGAAAGACAGATATTAATAATTATAGTTCGATTTCGGTTCCTCCATTCTTCTCAAATATTTTCCAGCACATTATGAATGACGAGTTAATAAGGTTTTTGTTTACAAGCATCAAAAATAACGCAGGCTCAAAATGTTTTTCAAAAGAATAAGTGAGCGGAATAAGCACTGACATCAAGGATACAAGTACTATTGGAAATATTGAAAAGACGTTGTTTACTCCGTATTTATTTATTTTAATTAAGAAAGGCGTTTGATACCCGAGCACGATATTCTATTAAAAAGCTTAAAATCTATGGCGTACAAAGAGTTGCGCTAAGAATAATTAATTAAGCATATCTTACCCGTGGTTATCAATATGTATCTATAAATGGGTATATAATAAAGTAAAAATAAGACATGGCGCTTTTCAAGGCTCCATTCTAGAGCCTCTACTATTCCTCGTATACGTTAATGATATTAGGGCGATCCTAGGTCCTCCTGAATTAATAATGTCCTCAGTGGACACAAATATATGCCTAGCTGGTATGACGAACAGTGCGTAGGAGGGGCGTCTAGGGAATATCCTTTGAAATGATAAAAATGGTTATAAATAAATCGTCAGAATTAAATACAAATAAAACTAAGTAAATAACTTTTAAACTCCTAAATAAACAACATTCGGAGGCACATTGTTGGAGAAAGTGGCAGAACAATAAGTGTAGGGTGTACAGTTTGCTGAGGACCTTTTATGGAGTTGTCATGTCAACAAACTAAAGGATGATTTATCCCGGGTAGCAATACGTATTTATAGGATAAAACATTTGATACCTACCTGTTTGGAACGCGTTTAATTATTTCTTGGTCTGGCGAACGACGACTGCTGCTAACTACAATAAAAATATAATTTTGCGAAAGAAACAATTAAAAATGTGTGAAAATTATGAAGGAGATGCCAGAAATTTACGGACACAGCCACTCTTCGTCACATATAATATACTTAAGGCGGAGCAAGTATACTACTTCAGACTTTTCAAATGGATACATAAAAATAAACTCTACATCACATCCACATACAGCCTGAGTGCATTCCCGGTCGGAAACCCAAAGCGAAAGATGCCGTCCATAAGAACCAGTTTTGGCCGACAAAAGTTACATTTTCAATCAACTAAAATTCTAAATAGAACGTATTTGGACATTTACTTTATTGAAACGTCTTCCAGTAAAAAAGAAAAAAAAAAGAACGATTAGAGAAGGTTTTTGGTTGGTGGTGAAATTGAATTTTTATGTGGATGGTGTATTGCATCAAGAACCTAGTCACTATTTCTAATTCTAACATATTTATAATTTTAAATAAATATGTTTCCATTGTAGTCTCATCCGAATTTGCTGTTGCTGTTGTTCACATGACGGAGACATATGATATAATTGTATTATAGTTTTTGATTTTTTGATTTTTTGATTTTGTTTTAGTTGCAACGCGTCTAACATTTACTTACGTTTATTTATAATATTCTTTACCTAATGAATGTGGTGTTGTTTACTTCTCTTTTTGCTTTTATCTCTTTTGTAGGACTGTTGTGTTTATGTAACTATACTGAGCTGCTGAACATTAGGGGCAGAGGCGCTGGCAGGCACCACCTTTTATTTCTGCTTCCTACGTGGTAGACCCTCAAGAAGATACTGATAAAAAGCTTCAGATCATATAAATTAATTTACGAAATTTTACATGTTAGGTGTGGGGCCGCCCGAAAAATATCGTACTTTTTGCTATGAAGACGACGTTTGTTTTCTATCACAATTAATTTGCTTTGATAGATGCTCATTTGGTAGCACAGAGAACAGTAATATGTCAAGTGAATTAGTGTAGATACTTGCTAGAACCCTAGTCTGATGGAAGAAAACATGTCGGTCCATCGCATTAGCCAGTTCTTTCAATTTTAGATGTTCGTCGAGAACCTACGGGCCATTTTCGCCCAGATAATGTTTAAACTGCGCAGGCCGTGAGGTGTCGTTGCTGCTGCTGGCTTCTGCAAACAACCGCGGTAGTTTGCGCATTTCTACCTCAATTTCTTTTGACTAAAACTGACTCAATGCACCTAGAAATAGCCAATGTGTTTAACATTTTACGTGAATGGTCTGTGATGTAATTGGTTTCGGCATGCCTTTTCTAACGTCAACTTAGTCTGTATGTTTGCAATGTACTTTAAATTCTGACAACTTAAACTTTTGGGCACAACTTGCGTAGTCTCTTGAACGATTTTATTTGTTATTTGCATTGCAATTAATGCAAAGGTGCAAGCGAGCTGGACAAGAATGACGAAAATAATCCCTGGAGACGGGGAAAATTGTTTGGAGGTTTGTGTTTGTCCTTTGTCCCTCTTATTCCCCATCTCCAGGGATTATTTTCGTCATTATTTGTTGTATTTTGTTTTTGAGAGGAAGCAATCTTCACAGTTTGTTGTAATCTAAATAAAAAAGCTTGTGTCTTGTTGCACAAAATTAAAAATGCATATAATCACATCTATTGCGCTTCGGTAAGAGATGCTTCAGTTAGCGAAGCAGGTAGCTCCGCTCGGAGCAGATGGCAATTGATAGAATAAATCCTGCAAAAACGTTTAGTCCTCCAACCAGCCTGTAGAGGTTGTCGTACGTGCCATGGAAGTCGCGAAAAAATCCTGAAAGACATAGAGAAAAAAATGCAATTTCGCATTACATACTTTGCTACGTCACTGAGTTTGGGGATCAGGAAGGACATGATTATTTAATAACCACTTTCTGCTATGTCTCACACCATATTTGGTGAACCAAACGTAGTAAGCATTTGTACTTATGCTTTAGTATTTCTTCTGCTGTTATGTTTTCACCTCCATCAATCAATTTCATGGCCTATCCTCGAACATCTATATTAAAGTGAGAAGTGTCTAAATTGACGAAAGATTTTTTTTTTTAATGTTTCGGTTATTACTACAAAGTACGAATTTATTACTTCGCATAAACATTTTAGTTGTGCATTTTACTGTCTAGCATGTAAGATCAGCAGAACGGGAGCTTTGGAAAAATACAGATAATGACCGTACTGACACTTTCGACGCAAAGGATATGTTACACCTTTGCCTTAGATTGTTCGTCATTCGTGCGCCAGGCCTTGTCTACAGTGGAAGAGAGATATTTCTGAACCAGGCCAGTTAAGGCGGCAAAAGTTCCCTCGGGCTTCGTGCGTACACCTTCGCGTAGGCGCTGTCGCGCGCCGCGCGGCCTTGTAAACGTGTGCGTGAATAAAGCAGGGGACAAATGAGCGATGAAAACGGGAGCCGCGCAGCAGTTCCCATAAAAACTTGTGCGGGCACTGTGACGTGGCAGAATGGCATGGGTTCACGACACAGCGTTTGCGCAAGTTGCTATGAAAACTGCCGCGCGGTGCCCGTTTTCATCGCTCATATGTCTCTTGCTTAAGGACGGCTCCTCATTCGGCTGTGATCGGCCCCTTTACATGCTGCGTCATCTCATGGCGTTTGTCAGAAATGTGAGTGAATCACTTACTTGCTCCTAGGCGAGGTGGCGCCGTCATTGCGAGGTCTGAGAGGCGTGAGCGCCTTTCAGACTACGCAATTAATGCCTTCAAAGGCAACTTCCATGAACTTACCTAGTATCCTTGGATTCGCTATGAACAATGGCAGCGCCACCAATCCCGACAGTCCATACATGACTGAAATCTGTTTGTAGCCAAAGTAGTCGGCAATCAGGAGGCTCTTCATGGTGATGACGCACGCTATAAACATGGCGATGCAAAGTGAGATGGACAAAAGAAGCGGAAATGACGTCGCGTGATGCGGGAGCAACATCATGAAAAGTCCCAACAGTACGTGGCAGCACAACACCAGACTTTTGCTTTTCACAGAGGTCTTGTCAGCGAAAAACGGGAGTGCCAAACGACCGAGGAGGTCTGTGGTAGACGTGTACAGGATGATCGACGTGGCGGTGGCCAAGGAGACTCCGCTGTCGGTGGCAAAGTCGATGATTGTGGTTAAGAAGATGTTTTCGCTGTAATTACCGACCACGCCTGAGAGTATAATAACGTAAAATATTGGCTTCCGAAGCATTACCAGCAGTTCTGATTGGTCTTCAATTTCACAGTTTATGGGCATTGTTCCGTTTACATTCGGTAGTTTGGACGTACCATATCTCGAATTGTCTTTGATATGACCGCTCCAAGGAGGAGTGGGTTTGCGATTCGCGTCTTGCTTGTTTGCGGACGAGTTTGGAATTTTAAGCAAAAGCATCAGGGCCGAAGAATTCATCACTATTCCTCCGAGGAGAAGTAGCATGCCGTTGAAACCAAATGATCTTCGAAGATAAAGTAGAACGTACGGGAACAGAATGGCAGTGAAGGTTTCTCCGGCGTATCGTATTCCAGTTGCGGCACCTCGGTATTCTTGAAAATATTCAAGCACAAGAATGGCGAGGGTAACCAGCATCATTCCCGTCCCGCAACCTGTTGGATGCAGAAAGAAGGAGAAACACAGCTAATATCCGTTTCACAGAAGATGTGCTCTTAAGTAATGTGTATGTACTAATGATATAAATCTTCGAGGTGGCAAATCGAATGCTACTAGAGTTTTGGCTCAAATTATATACAATTTGAGGGAGGTTTGGTATACCTTTTGCACGGAAACTAAAATGATGTTCACTACGTCCACAGTTATCTTGAATTTCGGCTCTCCCGAGGCCGGTCGTGATTATACAGTTCGGTTATTTACTTGTCTTGTTCGTTTTTCCTTCTGGTTTCTTTCTTCACTTCAGTCCCTCTTTGACTTGGGAACTCTACACTCACTTTCGACACACAGTCCAGACAAGCGATAGTCGTATGCTTAAATGGACAGTTAAGAGTGTTTCTTCAGCCCCCCCCCCTCCCCCCCCCCCCCCCCCCCCCCCATGCGGCCGCCGTTTTACAAAAAATGCTAAGATGCTTTAATGTTTTGAAAATGTCAGGCGTTGAACCGAAATTACCATGTACGATGCCGTATGTTACCGACATCCAGGTGACGCTGGGTGTAAAAGCAGATGCAACAAGTCCGGACCAGGTAAGGACGGTGCCTAGAAGGGCTATCTGGTCAATGGGCATCTTCTGCTGGAGAAGGTGCACTAGAAGGCCTGCATATAAGGACCACAAGATAAATCGTTTGTGATGCAAGAAATATAACCGTGTGTTAGAGAACATCTTGATCTCCATCTTTATATAGTTTTGTTGAAACATCCTCAACTTTTCAAAAACTTTCACTTTTTGTTTAAACCGCATGTAGTTTTATATTAAGTTTTTTTCTAAATTGCCATCGATCATTTTAAGGTATTTTAGTTTTGCAGGTTTTGAGCTTTGACACGAGGTTGCTAAAAACTCCTGCTTCAGAAACCCATGATAAATAAGCAATGTTAATGGTACGTACCATATAAGAGTTCAAACTCTTGGGAAAAACCGCTCATAAGAAGCAAATATTTATATTTCATAAAGTTGTCAACGTAGAGTATCGTTTTTAACGCAAATTTCCTTACCCGTTTCACTGACCATCGGATTATATTTTTTTGTCTTTGCGTTTTTGTTTTGTATTCCCTGCGTACACCCAACAATATGAAATACAGTTACATTCCAGTAGCTTTACCTTTTAGCTTTTAAGTTTTCTTAAGTTTGCTTAAGTTCGTTTTATGTACCCGCAATGGGCTAAATGTGCTTGCCAGATTTTCTTGCTCTTATTTGTATATACCGTTGCGCATTTCTCACGAGCCTTACCGAGCTTAGTGCTGTTCACACGGGGCGATGCTTCGAATTACATAGTGTAATTCAGCCGAGCAAGAATTTGTGGAAAATAAGATAATGGGTATCCGGGGAGACGAATAGGAGCTCACGTGATAGGTTTTCTTATCTCACCTGCCGTGAGTATGGCTCCTTCTTGGATACTGATGGGCCAGGCTGCCTGACCCCGGTTCATGCTTAACCTCTCGATGAGTCCGATGAAGATGATGCCCGAGTTCTTAATAGTAACCGTGGTAAAGAACGTGGTGAGCGATGCGATGATGGCCACGCGCCAGCAGGTGTCTGCTCCATTGGTGGCTCCTTTCGTTTTTTCCGGTTGGAGCGGGGTTACTTCGTTGGTCATAGCTGCCACAACCCAATACAGTAAGATTTTGCGGAGATTAAAAAAGTGAGCGCTGACAAACTCCTAAACGTTTCTTCCCTCAGATCATTTAAGCGCTATAAGCTGATATGTTCTCTCCAAATAGAGCTTCCTTTCGTGTTTACTGTAGTATCTTTTAAAAAAAAAATCAAGTTTAGCTCTTGATGTTCTTTCTCTTGTAAATATTTTCATTTTCGGTTTTTATGCTATAGTCAGTGACAATAAGAGAAAGCAACAACAGGGCATTGCTTAATATTGTGTTCACGAGTTTGGGCCTTGCAATTCGTTCTTCACTATTCTAGTCGGTTAATTACCGCGATTTCAGTGGTTTGTAAACGGTATTAAGATGTCTTGGACCCATGCATCTCTGAAACTGTGATTCACTGTAAGCTAGAACAGATAATGGCTAGGGCATTCCTATATTCACTTGCAGTTTATACAACGCAGAGCTTGGTGATTACCCCCAAGTATCTTATTATCGCTTCATCCAACGAAATAGCAGTATAGACCGAATAAGAAAGCCGAGAAACGAATAAATTGTGGCGCCATCTACCGACAGGTGCAGCGAGCAGACGACGTACTCTGTTGTTTGCTCGCTGTGTTTATCGAGAGATGTTGCCACAAGATAATGCCGAAGAACGACTCTCCAACCAAGAACCCTGAACTTAAAAACCACGCACTGCATTTCCTGGCGAATGTAGGAATAAATATCTGCACTATCCGCGACTCCAAGCACGTATTTTCAGGCCCTCACTAAACAGCTTCGTACTTTCACCACCACGCGACCAACAATCTCGTTGCATAAGAATAAATTAGCTCCTGACCATCACTGGGCAGGTTTGAGTATAGAACGCAACGTGCCGTTCGTTTCGTTGGAGTCGCGAACACCCCGTTCACCCTTAAAGGGATGCTGAACCGATATTTGAAATCTCATAATTATTGCCCGAGCGGGCTTCACGGGATGATACTGTACCTAAAAACGATATTCAATCAGACGGATGGGGCCCGAACTATTGTATTCCTTTGAATTAAGAGCGAATCCTCGGCCGGAACACTCTGTTCACCCTTAAGCTGACTAGAAGTTCCGCCTTCAGCGCGAACTTTCTGCTCTTACTATCAGAAGTGTGAACGCGCAGGCACTCGCAACCAAAGCACTGCGGAAGCCAGCGAGTTCGAGCTGAAGGCGGAGCTTCTAGTCTCAACTTAAGGGTGAACGGAGTAGAAGTGTTGGAACCATAGAGTTATTATAATGTATGCTAGAGGTTCAAGTGGCGCTAATCTGCTGACACAAATTGAAGCAGACAGCAACCAGCCGAAAATTGACTTCCGGTAATGCATTTCTATGGGAAAAAGTGAGTGCATTTTCTCCCTGCGCTCAACCATAAGAGCAAATATCGGGAATAATTCGTACGTATTAGGTAGCTTGGAACATTTTTCATGTCAGGCCAACGAAATAATTGGTCAGTTATGGAGTTTTTCTTTCAAATTCATCACATTAAAAACGATACTAAAACGGCTTCATACGTGTATTTATGTGCACTGTCGGAGACTGTTAGCGCGAACACGACGTCGGTGTTTTTCAGCATGAGGGATATTGTACGTGTCAAACGAACGAAGGACATCTGCAAACCAAGAGAGACGGCAAGAACTACGCAGTAACACTGGATCAGTAAATACCCGTGCATGTACGATCAAAATAAACTGAAGGCCACGTAATATGTTCGGATTTTAAATAAGTAAGTACCGCTTTATTTTTTCTGCTCTGTGCGAAGTTGTACGTTCAAAATATCACCCGCACGCTCGAAATCTTTGAGAACAAGTGCCCGATAAACGCTGCCCGGCGGAGAAAATAATACGAAGCGACACCTTTCATAGCCCACGTACTTATTCTTTACGTTTTGAGTGTTTTTATCCCATGAACGGCGGGGTCGTTTTCATTTAATGGCAGGACTGGCATATTATCAATATAGAAGCGTCACCGGAATGCTTGCGAGCCTTGAACACACCCTATATTCCTTTTGACTGTAATTTTGCTTTGAATCGTCGCTTGTTTTTACACACCCGCTGCGGAACTCAAGTTTGGTACTGAAATGTAGTGAAGTTAAGCATCGTTCACTGATGAAGAAAAATGCGCTAACTAAAGCAATTACACTTTTACAATGTTAATCAATGTGCTTACTATTCGGTACGACCCAAACAACCAAAGTGCTCCGTGTTATTTTCCGGCGAACAGACAAAATGCACGCGCGTTTTCCCATCGGAATGCACAGGAGCACCGCAAAAGGAGACTGGTTGCTGTCTGCTTCAATTTGCGTCACGGAAGTCGCATAGACACTAGCGCCAGTTGAGCCTCTAGCGTACATTATAATAACTCTATGGTTGGAATTTCACCTTGGGGCGAACGTCGATGCGCCGTGGGGTAAAGCACTGGATCGAGTATTCTACCCAAGTACCGCCATTGACTGATCGTGCCGCGCGCGTTCCTATGGGCCGCAGCCGACGCGCCGCCATTTCTGGCTCAGAAAGCATTGTAGCAGACGACGCTCCGCTCTGGCTCAAGGCTGGCTTCGGGGCGCTTCAGGTGGAGTGTCGTCGCCGAGGAAAATACAGAGCTCAACAGAGCAACTATAAAGGGTTGGATGATATTCAGTACTCTACTCAAATGCAAATATGACTGCACTCTGGACGTCTGAAACTTGTTTAGTTACGCACCCTTCGAATTGTTTAAGACATTCCGATCGACAGTGATTTCACTGCAACACTTGGCGCCATGCTTGGCGCGCATTTGTGGCGCGCTTCCTCGGCACGTATTCGCGAAGTCGCGATGCCGAGCTGCTGCGCTATAGCGTGTACGACTCGCTCTGGACGTGGCAAGACACTGTTCTTGATTCCCACCGGGACTAGGAACAAAACACGACGGAAGGAATGGCTCCACAAGATAAGCAGGGTTGGATTTGCGCCGACGCCAAACTCGAGGCTTTGCGAAGTGAGTATGATTACAGTTGAATGCGGGTTCACTTGACGTTGCAGTGTTGAGTTGTTCCGAGATCGGCACCGCGTACTACGATAAAAAAGCGGCAGCCTCCTTAAAATAACATTAATCCACCCAGTTGTAATCACCATTTTAATGCTCTGAATTAAGGAAAGTGCCAAATCAAATGACGCAGTAGTCGCGCGCTCAAAATTGTTCCTCGGGACTGACAGGTCCGTGAGGTTTGCCGTAATGATTCACCTTATCACCAAAAGCATGCTGTACAAGCCACTCAAATATCTGTTTTTCAGTAATGCTAAAAACAAAACACAAAAATGCGACATTTGCTTATATTCAAACATTTAAAAAGCTCCCTCTTAAATCAGTGATTCATGAATGAAATGCAGACACAATATTGCATGCACTGAAAATTATATTTCATAGCTTGTTGCTAAATATACTGTCATAAGACTCTCAGCTGTGTGATAATATGCAATCATTATATCATTCTAACTGTTTCCTACTAGTGCAATATTAAAAAAAAAGTAATGTGTATCAGCATGCATTGGGGCTGCTAATGTTTTTTGAACCTTGTAATGTACTGTGCATTTCTTTTTCAATTCTCAATATCTAATGCCTACAAGGGCCCCTAGGGCCCCGAGGCTAAATATATATATATATTCATTTTTGCTTACGCTCTTGCTTTGTACCAATGATTGTCTTTATAGGACCATTTCACGAGTGACCAGTTCGAGCAGCACAGAGCCGACGGCTTGAGGAAACTCAAACCGAATGCTTCTCCATCGCTGTTTGCTCACCGGCCCATGAAGCCTAGCAGCAAGCCACGAACTCAGAGGCTGGGCAAGTGTTCCATTACACTTTTACATTATAACTAGGGTTCTGCATTTTCGGTTTCTATTTTTTCAAAATTCGGCGTACTGTTTTCGGTGTTTATTTTAAAAATCAAATTTCGTTTGAATTTTAAAATAAACATTTGTTTGTAAATAAACATTCGTTCGTTTTCGGCGTATATTTATGCCCACAAAAGTTTATCGGCTTTTTTCGGTGAATATAAAATAAACACCAACAGACACCGGATCAGATTAAGCTTGTAGCTCTGATATTTGTGATCACTCAAAGAATAACGGCACAGATACATTGAAAAAGAAATGGACACTTTATTTGGCAAATGTGTGAAACTGTAAAAAAAACAAGAAAAAAATACAGGAGTACAAACAAGTCAGATATGAAGCCTATGCCCAAAATCATAGAACTTCGCGTTCTGTATATCAGGATTATGTGATCTTATTATAGTACACACACACATGTACCTTCCCAGGCTCTCTTCGTTAATCCATACTCTTTCTTCCTTGTTAATATGACACTGAGCTTCGAGAAAGCCCTCAAATGCTAACACTGGACATTGGCAGGCTGAGGAGATGAAGCGCTGCCTGAGCCAAAATCGGCCAATCAACCAATTGTGACTGCCAAAAGAGATACGGTGCGACGTTCTGAAGCACAACACAACATGCAGAGCTTGCATCAAGTCAGTGTTCCTTACAACGAGTTTGAAAACACGCTCGTGCATGGCGAAGTCATGGGGCATTTCGGACTTCACGTTCCGATCAATGATGCGCACATTAAACCAAAACGTCGTGATGGCACCTGTGTATCCAATATATTCGGACACGTTTCGATAGACACCGTCATTCCACTTTTTCGTTACGGCTCTGCGGTGCGACTGGAAGGTCAAAGTGACCTTTTCCGGTTAAAACTGAATTTTAGAAAATGAATTCGACATACTTTTATCGGTTTTTATCGGTTTAAGTCGAAGATGCTGAACCTAAAACTGACATTTTCAGATAAAACCGAATTGCCGAAAATGGATTTGGCATAATTTTATCGGTTTAAACCGAAAAATCTGAACCCTAATTATAACTTATATGGTTATGTTATGGAAAAAGATTAATTACTGAGGTTTGCACTGTACCAGAAACAAAGTCCAGCAGTCTGGAGGGTATTGATTGGTGGCTGAGTGTGTTAGTACACCGCAGTTCAGTGCATGTGTAGGGAAACTTTGTGCTGCCCCCAGGCACTACTACTGGTGCAATCCTCATTCCTGCCCAGTCCGATTTGGATGAGCATTCTACAGGAGTGTGGTTATGTATCACTACTGCCTGATCTACCTTAAAGACACCAGGCTTGCAGCCATACTGCACCGGCTAAATTTCTCATCTACAGTGTGGACCAGTGTCGTAAAAGTGCAGACCGACCTCATGGTCCCAACATGCGTCTATTTTACTTTCGTTGTACAGTGGCCGGCCATTCTACAGCTGATTCATTCCCTACGGTGACAAACGTGGCCCCTCAGGCCAGCACCGAGGAGCCCAGCCAAATGTCTGAAAATCCCAATGGTGAGCATACCCTTTTCCTAAGACATTATTTTTTTTTTACTTCTATGCACCGGCTGATCACGACTTGCGCAGAACAATCAGTCTCATCTGTCACAGTGCTGTAACAGCACAAAGCAGAAGGGGAGAAATTGGAACAAGTATTGCAATAGGTCCCCACATGTCAGTGTCTCTAATCTTTGCGCCTACACTCTTCTGCTTAAGCACTGCGCCATGTCCACAAGGAAGTTGGCTGTTTATATAGCACCGAGTATGTGCTTGAGCCTTTTGAAAGGCCCTTGAACAAAACAAACAGGCCAGACACGCCTTATGCCATGTGCTAGTTGGCTATTGTACAGCACATTGTACTACGCTTAAAACACTAATGATATGAAAGAAGATAGACAGGACATGGGGTACGCCTTGTCCTGTCCACCTCTTTCATCTTGTTTGTGTTTTGGGCGGAGTACATTATGATAAGCAATAACCAACTAGCCACATGGGCTCCTTTCATCGAGCTCCCTGCTTAAAATAGCTTACACTATGCCTCTGCTTCAATGATGCGGTCGTTGTTTGCTGATGTTTATGACAAATCAACACAATATAAATCCAGTGACTTTCAATTGCTTACACAGATCCTTGGCAACTCACACTTGGGAAAGATTCAATGGCCAACAAAGTGGTTGCCACAATGGCTGCTAACCATAAACATACCGTCCAGGTGTGTAACAGCCCTCAACATTAAGAGCCCAAAATGTCATCCGAAGAATAACTTCAATTACTGCCATTAAACCATCACTGTTTCACATCCATATTTAGACACACAAGAAGGTTGTGTAAAGACAGTGACACAGATTAAAGGTCAGCTACGATATTTATTGCAGCACAATACTTCCCATAGCTACACAGAATTCTGGTGCAAACAATATAGTCAGAAAGCAATGGAGAAAATTAAACAAGTCGGCCAAAATAACTCACGCAGCATCAGAATTTGAGAATGCACACCATACGCAAAAAACATTTTCTGCAATAGCCTTCGGAGAGGCAGCTTATCTTAATTGAGGGGCTATGTGCAATAGCGGTACAAGTGCAAATGCAGAGTTTGCCAAAAAAAGTCCCTCAATAATTTTATCTGTGCATGTCAAGGTCAATATAGCGTTTGAACTTTAGTAAATAAGTGTACAGTGTTCTCTACCACCAAAAATAGAGTGCCACAAGTAGAAGTTTAATATCTGGGACCGTGAATACCCCAACTGGTACAAGTGCACTTGTACCACTATTGCACCTAGCCCCTCAATTGTAGGCTTGCACGATTAGCGGTTTGGTTGGGATAGTGCTGCATCATTCATAGCCTTTGCAAGCCACAATGTTCCGGCTTTCTTTGCAGTAAAGCAAAGAGCAACGCTGTGCCGTTCGATTTGAACCACTGATTGCACAAGCCTGCTTCGGCTTGTGCAAACACTCCCAAACTTGAATCTAAAAACATCTTTTGCGTGAAGCCAACTCATGAAATTGCGTATAGGTACATGTTCTGCATGCGCTCGCCTTCTCTGTACAAAACATTAAAGGGATGGTGAACCGAAATTCGGATTTCAGATAACGATGCAGGAGCGGCAGGCGGGACGCTACAATCTCTACAACACCACTCGCAAGGCAATATCTTGAATGGACGGCCGTATTTTTGGAAAAAGAGGTCGAGACTGAACGAGGCCGACGAGGCGCGTGACGTAAACATATCTCGTTCCTCCTCTCTTCGCTTCGCCCCCTCAAGGCGGTGAGGCGGAGAAGACGCCAGGCCGTTTCCTCTCCTTCTCGACTCTTCTCGGAGAAACGACGTCAACATACCTGTCAAATGCGCCTCCTTTTTATAGAAAAATACGGTCATCCATTCGAGATATCGCTGTTTGAGTGATGTTTTGGTGTTCGTAGCATCCCGTGGCACGCTTCTGTCGCCGTGTTTTGTGGAATCCAGATTTCGGTTCAGCATCCCTTTAAAGGGATACTACAACGAAATTTCGGCGCTCATTGTTTGGTCTATATCTGTTCAAAAGAGCAGTATCACATGGAACATACCAATATCTTGTTAAAAAAGTCTCGAAAAAGAATTTTAAAACGAATTAAACGATTAGCAAAGAGCACCTGGTGGATGTCGCTAACGCCTCGTTTGTAATGCTCGTCTAGGAACCTTGACAGCTAGTGACTGAGGTTGTCTCGCCTCCGGCCACGACGAGAGAAGGGGGGAAGGAGGAACTCCCCTCTTCCCGAGATGCCCTTTTGTGTGTCGCAGAAGTCACTATTGTCCCCCTACAAGATTATAGAAGATGAACCCGTCACTCAAAATTCGTACAAAAGCAGCCGCTTCGGTGGCTGGAACGACTAGGCTAGGGTGCCTACATAGCGGAGCGGCGGAAACATGTAGGCACCCTAGACTAGGCCATCCTCTCGGCGTGAGCCTCGCCGTAGCTTTGCTCGTCTCGAGACGACCTACGTCACGATTGCGTTGGATGTCTCGTGCTCTAAGCTGGGCCTTCTCCGAGCGCTTGCCAGAGTGGGCCGTTTATAACGGAAAATACAGCCACCAGGATCAAAATACAAACGTGCGATTGTCATTTACGGATATTGTGGATCATATTCAACTTATTTTTGAACACGACGGGAATATTTCAAATTTCGTTGAAGTATCCCTTTAAAGGTGAATGACTAAAATACGATGTTGGGAAACGTGCATATAGCGTGCCATTTATTTAAGATCTTTGTTTTACCAAACTTGCCACGGTAGATGCGAGGATGCACAGCATGTGTAACTACACTGCGCAGTATGCTCTTTGGTGCTTGGCAGCTACTCTGTTTCACCTCATGTTGTACTGCAGCGAAGGCTAGAAGCGCAAGCTCAAGAGCCAACAGCTGCTCTTCCTGTGCCTGAGCTTGTGCCGCCAAGATGCACCCTAAAGCAACAAGCTCGTACTTGTAGCCTTTCCTGCGGTACATCATAACGTGAAACTGAGCAGACAGAGATGGCGAAAATAAGCACATTGATACTTTAGGCCTATGTTCTGAATAAAAAGAAACCTGCGATTACTCAAATCTAAAAACATGTTTGTCGTGTAAGGCACGTCACCATATTAGGCACAAGAGGAAATCAGCTCTTGGCATCAGGTCCTCATTTCAAACCCTTTCTGGTCCCATTCCACCCGTAGAGATGCATTGCGAAGGGCCTGAGAACGCACCTGGTCTTACACCACCATCGTATCCTTCTGCACAACAAGGTCCGACAATGGCAACAAAGAGCTGGCTGAATGGACGCATTCAGGAGCCCAGCGTCTGAAGCCTGCGATTGATGACACCATTTCTCCAACTGCCATCTGCTAAAAGCGAAGTGGCGCTTTTAGCAGATGATGCCTGGGCTGGAAGCAGTTGCCTCGGCTGCCGGCGTCTAGTTTCAGTCTTCCCTTGATACAGTAGCTTAGCTCTGAACCCTTGGCGGTCCCGACAAGGCTGGGCAGAAGTTCGAGCCTGATATTAGAAACTCGCCGAGCAAAACGACAAGTGACCATTTGTTGCGCGGCCTGTTCGGGAGCCAGGCATGCGCCATGAACCCTGGCTGCCGCGTCGCCTAAGCGAGGCGAGCTGGTGACTTTAGCAGGCGATGGCCAGGATCGGCTCTTGCCGGCTTCAAGCATTAGCTTTGTGTGCAGGTTAATTCAATCAATGCTTCTTTAGCAAATGGACTTAGCAAAGCAGCACACGGCGACATTGAGAGATGAGGTGCATGCTCAGGTTTCTTCGCAATGCGTTTCTATGGGAGGACAGTGAACAAAAATCGCTTGAAGTAAGGACCTAGCACAGAGGGCTGGATTTCTCCAGCGCCTAATATTTTGATGCGCCTTACACGGAAAGCCTATTTTTCGGGTGCTCTGATGGCTAGTGTTTTTTAAAATTCCAAAGCCTAGAGTTTAAATCTGCCACCCATTTAATTGTTTTTTTAGAGTGGCATGGCTGCGGTCGAATGTACCAAGTGTCTTTTCTCCTAGTTGCTAAGCAGGAGTATTTGAGAAACAATAGGTAATTGAATTTTACAAAATGAATAATACCAAACTATTCTGCTACCTTATTTTTTATAGGTGAGGTGACAACACTTGGTGGCGCGACACTACCACATTCAAGCACCGAGGCACTTGAAAGGGAAACCGAGGGCGAAGTGACGAAGGTATCTGTTGCCCTCCAAACAAGCTTCTCGGGACCATGTGTCTTGCAGCCAGACTCGGCAAGAGCCATCATTGACAGCCTGGAGAGACAGCTGCAAAGTGCAAGGAAGAAAATCAGCGCTCTGGTGGCTGACAAGACAAGAGCCCAGGACATGCTGGACAAGATGCTCAACCCAGACCAGTATGTTGCCATGGAAAAAGGTACCTATATTGGTCTTCTTACTTGGAGCCAGCAAATTGGTGAGCTGTGCTTGCCTCAACACACTTTACAAAGCAAACTGACTCAAGTATACTCGCACACAACTTTGTCGCTGAACCGAGAACCGTTCGTGTCCCGTTTAGGTAAACTGTCCATGCAAGTACGCTGGCTGTCGGCGTTTTGTATTCGTCACAGAAGACCAGACCTCGAGCAGCAAGCGTCATTCAGCAAGGCCGCGGTACGCTACTAATCTCACAGGCTCGGCAATGCTTCTACCTCGTAACACTCGGCAACGCATAGCTCCGCAGGCACATAATTAGTGTAGTCACAGGTACTCACCTTAACATACCGTGAATATCCAGTGCGTATTGTCTTTAGAACGACTTGCAGCTGTAGGCCCACCGCCCACGGCCCCACCTTTCTGAGCCAAAAATGGACGGGCATCCCATCATGCAACACATTGGCGGCACTTGTAAAAATACGAAATATTATTCAGTGCTTAACCGTGGGGCCGCTCCTCGCGCCATTCGGCACGAGCGGAGAGCGCGTGCCGAAGTCCGACCAGCACGTTCCGAACGTGGGAGAAGAGAAAAGAACGAAGGCAGGGACGAACACCATCGGTCCACTTTGAATGTTTATCTTCGCCTTGTGTATGTCTTGTAAATATACGAAGTTGTTAATTTACCCGCAGATATCGATTGTTGAAACGGAAGGTAACGAAAGATCGCCACACTAAAAATATCGTAAGTTAATAATAAATTATTGCAATTCTTCCCTTCCCCACTTCCCTGCGCCTTTGCACATAAAATAGGGATTTCCAGCAGGCACACGCATAGTATCTTTCTTCTTTCCATAGAGTATTATTGCCGACACATTGGCAAACAACATCTAAAGTAGCTAGCCGACAGGGAGTTTAATCTATGTTGTTTGCTTCTTTCAGGCAAATGTTAATACCTGGTTTAATTCACGTTGAATTGATTACAAACGATAGAATCTATTAGGGCTTACCAATAGCAATCCGCTTCATTTTCAGTCTCAGATCATGTTCCATAGCAGTGTAGCTAGTTTCAAGTGACATTACTCCTGTATTCTGGACTGGATTGTTGTTACTATAGCGTTATTTGACCTGAACGACTTCCAAATGTTTTTAATACCTATAAGTGACAATCCAAAAGTTGCCGCTTTATTTGAATGCTCACCACATGTGTAAAAATCATAGGTAAATAACAAACAAAAATTAAGCTTTTTTGTTTGACTATAGGGTTCGTCGCACTGCGGTGTAAAGCTGCGTTAAGAGGGCACTTCACTGATCTAAAAACTCTATATGTGCGTGAGGTTGACCAGATCAGATGTGCACATAGGGAAACGGCGGAAAACAGTTCCGCTTAAAGAGTGTCGACGAGCACCTGTCTGACATCGTGAATGAAAACTAACAAATAAACTCAGCAGTGCTCAGGTCGTTGCTCTAAACTTTGCTGCCATCGCTGCCTGGTTCATGTCATTGTGTTCTGCACTAAAATTAAAACAAAGGCGCGTGCAGGAATTTTTTTTAAGCACTTCGAAGAGCCAATCACCGCAATTCATGGAGGTAGCTTGGCGAGTGACGAGGACAATATTCGCTTTAGACCTAAAAATAAAGTCTGTATTGGGACACTGAGCATAACATAGCATTCGAAACGACGCGATTAGTGTTACATCGCAGACTATTATTTTTACCTTGTATGCGTAATTCTCGCTGCTCGTGTGAGCAAACGTGTTAAAATATGAAAAGCAAGGTGACATATGTAGCTCTGTGGCGACAAATTCCGCAGAAATTAGTAGACAAAGACATAATCGCTCGCGAGGAGCAAAATGCCTGTCCAGTCGAGCTCAAGTTGGATCGCCAACAGTTAAGGCAGTTCAGGTGTTATAAAGTTTTTTTTATATGTTTCTTACTTTCTAGTTTGGACATCTGCGCAAAATGCGAAATGTTAATGACTAAATGGCCCTATGAAAGCAAATTTCGTTTACATGTGTGCTAGCGAGCTGGTGTCGCCTTCAAAATGCTTCGTTTGCGATGTTCCAATGAAAGTTTCTTGGAATTTGTTTTCCAGAATACCTTGAAGTAGAATTCTATTGTTGCGCTGAGCGTGAGGAATGTCAGCATACCTTCTTATTTTCAGATTATTTTTATTTTAATTTCAGAAAGAGGCAAGTTAAGAGTCGCGATTCTTAACAAATCATGTGCATAGCATTGTCAAAAAACAAACAAACCCAGGTGCCAGGTTTGGTTTCTTTTTATCGAACCGATTATCCTAATCGTGTCACCATTTGTAATAAACATGTCGATTGGTATTTTGACCTTCTGCATAGAATTTGTATGTAACTGTTCCCATATACGCAACGGAACACACAGGCATGGTATTTAACGGCGAGCGAGACATGCGTGCTTTTTGGTCCGAGGTGAATTTTGTGTGTTTCGCTGCATGCTCTGGCGTTTCCTTGCAGAAAACATTTTTTTTTTTTTAATTTCTATATCTTTTGTTATTCTGTCCACTGACTTCATATACATTTTAAAGTTTTCTGCAATGAGTCTCACACATAATCTTTAATCTAAGAACATTAGGGCTTGTACTGTGTTCATATTTGCATGAGGTTCTCGACCATTCTTGAAGCGTCTGTGCCACTCAATCTTTGCAGCAAGTCCAACAGAAGCCATTGTTATTTGTGCTCACGTTTCATTGGCACTTTAACCAATCTTCACGCAAAACTTCATGTTAATCCGCACTCCTGTATCTGTCATTCATTTTCCACCAACAGTATAATATGCACGCGTACAACTTCCTCCTGTGCTACACTGAGAATGACTCATCGTATCTGCGTTTCAGATGAGCACAATTTGGAACACGTCCGGACTTGTTTGGCTACAACTATATATCTGATTCACCGCTCCAGCATAACGCTGCAAGAATTTTGAGATTCCAATTATCATACGTGGGGCATACATTATTAAATGTAATAAGGCTCATTACAAGAAGTGTTGACCCGGACCTAGCAGAGCCGTATATTGGGAGAGTTTGGACCAGTAGGCGTGGCGACGAAGGCGCTGTAAGCAGAAAAGTGAAGGAATGGGGGGGGGGGGGGGGGGGGGAGTGTCGAAGTAGCGAGAGAGAAAGGAGGGAGGAAAGAGGAAACGACCGCCATTTGGACGCCAAACGCTTTCGGCGCAGAGCACTGTGGAGGCTAAGTGTCGTCTGCTACGGGCCAACTTCCTTTTCGCCTGAATCAAAGTTTCCGGTCAAACGTCGTGAGAGCTTCATTCGTTAGCTTTTTGATCCAGCGAGAAATAACACTATATCATTTTATTGCCAGAGCCAGCGAAATGAAAGGAAAGAAGCGAAATTTGGATGTCGATCTCATGCATTCCACCGGACGAATGAATACAAATGGCGGCCCTTCCGGCACAGCTGGGAGCAGCCGGAAGTTCACGTGCGTGCACTCTTGATGCGCTCGCGCATTTCACTCTGCGCCGCGTGCTGATTGGCCCACTCGGGAGGGGGGCGTAATGGCGGCGAGATCATAAACTGGCTGAACTCTCCCAATATACGGCTCTGGGACATAGTTCAACAATATGTAATTTCTGCATTGTAACTTTTTCCACCGGTCGCGGACTACTGGACTACGAGGAACGTTCATAAAGTTCCTATTATCGGCACAAAAAAAAATTTAAAAAGCGGAACAAAACAGGAATCAACGTAAGCGCCCGTCCCTCTGGTTCGCGTGCTATAGTTGCGCGGAACGCCGCTAGGGAGTCGAAACCAAAATGGCACCCCCGTCGATGCCAAGCCCATGCAGTGATCCGTTTTTTTCATTTGATGGGAAGCAATACCAAGGATATTCATTCCAATCTGGAAGCGTTGTTCTGGGACAACGCCCAAGTTTATAGAACTGTGGTTAAATGGCGCCGACGCTTCCAGTGTGACCAAACAAGAGGAAAGCATTTCAAGACGACGACGACCAAGTGTTTGCTGAAGTGGAGCAATTCCTGAACACTCAAAACGAGGAGTTCTAAAACAATGGCCTCCAGCATGTGGTCTATCGCTGGCAAAAGTGGGTAACGTTTGGTGGCGAACATGTAGAGAAAGTCTCAACTCCTACTCGAGTTTGCTCCATCTCTATTCCTTTGTGACAATGATACGAACTTTATGAAAGCCCCTCGTAGTTTTGTGAGAGGCTGCGCCTTGCTCCTCCGACGAATCCAAAGCACCTCCTATGCAAAAAAATATCTGATACTCCTCTGCATGTGGATGGTATATGAAGCACAAGCTGAATGTATTGCCAGTTTAATCGTAACGTAGTTTCGCTTGAAACAAACGGCTAATTTGGAAAATGCGAGTTATTGTACGTACACACCTGCTTATATTTATTGTTCTTAAATTTATTCACCTAATCATGTTGCAGTGCTGCTTTTTCGCTTTGTGATATATTGAAAGACGTAAAACAAGAGGAAATAATACAAGATTAAATCCTCTGGCCCTTTAGAACATCTTAAAGGGAAATGTATGGGAGATCCATTACAGTTCAGCTTTATTCTTTTTTTACCGACACAACTATTTGAGAGTTGTCCATTCTTTCTTGCTGCTCTTTTCTAGAAATACGATGATACAAAATAAGAAACCCATGAAGACGTGCAGTCTTCCTGTCATCTTGTAGAGGTTGTCGTATGACCAATGAGAGTCCCGAAAAAATCCTGCGCACAAATAACGGTTAATAGACATACAGTAACTGAAAAGAGGGCACTAAATTTATTGTGGAGATACATTTGACACAGGAAACCGGCGAGTTTTTATGAGAGGCGTTGGAAGGATCCGAGATTTTAAAAGCGGCCAGATTTTCAAGGTCGTTGTAGTTCTTTAGCTGACGCTTTAGCTGACGGCACGCGACACGAGAAAAAGGTACGAGATAAACACGCGCCTCCCTCATCATAATGAATTCAATAACAGCAAGTTGCCAGATAATGTTTTTAATCCTACATCGATTGGAAACTCCCAGTTAAAAAACTGTTTGCGGAGCTTAGTCACCCTTAACTTTAACTTATATTCTAAGTTTTCTCTTAATTCTCCGAGCGCCGTGTACACCGCTGTGCGCACAGTGTCATCGCACCTTCTCGTAAGCATTCCTATCTTTCGCTCTTTATTTCAAAGCGCAACTGCACTCAGTTTTTATAAATATGCGTAAATCACACGAACGTTGTCGTCACGACACGTTCTGCCTCGTCATACTGCATCTATCCACTCCGAGCTCCTAGGCGCGTCAGGCAAAAACTTGTGGGGATTCCTGTGGTCTGCCTTCCCCGATGGCCGTGACAACGACAACTGGTCGGAACGCTCGGCCTCCGACCAGTGGCCAAGCGTTCCGAAGGAACATCTTCTGTTCATCCGGATCGGATCGCTCGGATGCGGCTCACGACCAAGAGGCGAGGAGGTTTCGCTTCGTCTTTTTCCGCTTTTGAAAAGGGGGCAACCCCCGGGCACAGTTTGAGTTTCACGGCGTTGACATCGGGGTCACCCCCATCGGTTGCGTTGTCGGTGGTGCTGTGTGGGGCGCTGTCATTAAAGTAAAAACGAAAGTATAATTTTTTTATATATTACACTATGTTTTTATAAAACGTATTCGGCGCGTCATGTAAATAAAACGTAATTTATTTTATATTTCCATTTTTTACGTTATCCTCTTTTGTCCTGAAGACAAAACCATCAAACGACCAGGCGGCTGTCAAGTCGTCCGACCCACAGGCGCCCCGGGCCTCGCTGCCGCTGCTTCCCTCTCCCAAGATTGTAACCATTGTAACGGCTGCATCGCTGCGCGTGGTTTTGTTTACGCGAGGTTCAATCGAGCCCGGTCTTTGTTTTTGGCATTCCGCGTACCAGTCAAATTCGTTGAACGTTTCCGGTATAAAACTTTTGGAACTTTGTTGAGGAACGCGTTTGACGTGGTCCTTCTCAAAGGAAAATGACAAGTACTACAAGATTTCTTTTTCATCCCAACAAACGACAGGTGAGTTCGCACCTCCTTTATAATCACCGTTTTATTTCCGCAGAAATGTTACCATTGAATTTTCGCTGTCCAGAGCTGTTCGTCTGCAGGTTGATTTAACTGGTTTTTAATCTCGCACTAAAAGAAGAAAAAACAAAAATGTCTAGTAATAATTTTTTACGGAATGAAGTTATGATGTGGTTCGATATAAAGTTGTAGATCTGGTACAGCCCCACATCGCTTGATGAACAACCCCATACTAAAGTTACAATGAGTTTTAATCTTGAAACTTTCTCGTGCGGTTTTCGAACAGATAGAGGATAATAAAAAGGCAAATTTCGTCTTTTTATTTTAGTTTATTTTATATAAATTTTGTTTAATCCTGGCCACGCGTCTGGTAGTTTTGTTGTGTTCGGCTTCCTAACGATTGAAATTCTAGCTAAATATTGTAATCATATTGTCAGTACAGATGCTGGGGACATAGAGCGACCAAGCATGAACGCTTTCTCATGGCTCCGCACCACGGTGCTTCGGGAATACACTTTGTTATTCCCACCAGTTGAACAGCCTGTTGAGCGCCAACATTTCCGAAACTTTCAGATGAGAACATTCGATCATTCAGGGTAGCTTTCGATAATTTCACTGCCTTTCAATCTTGCTTGTTTGCTAACTTGAAAAAATGAAAATGAAGCTACTGCTGAGGGCTAGCTAAAGGGACCTAGTTCTTAAATGAGGGTACAGATTATTTAATTTCAGTGAGCTGGACAAGGAACCGACTGACCCGATTTTGTATGTTGACTGTGTAAATATGTGGGTAAATATACGTGCGGGTAAAGATTTTATGACGTTTTATCTATACAGGAAAAATGTATTAATTTATTTAGATTATCCCTAAAGGAATCCCAAGGAAGAGAGGGTGTCAGTATTTTATGTTTTCGTGTATGTATGTAGTGCCGTAAATGTGACTCGAAATATTTCGGACGCACCTCTCGATTCCTCGTGGGACGGCTGGTCTAGGGCCATACAGAGCTCTAGGCTGGACGTCTTGGAACCACTCGAAACAGAACAAACAAACACGACTACCGACTAAAATAAAAGGAACTTTTAGCAAACCATTACCGTGTTCGGTGTACCGCACTACCGGGACCTTTGAAGCAAGATTTCAAGCGCGCACCCTGGTGATACGGTGACCGCAGGGCGCGCGCTTGAAAGCATGCTTCAAAGGCTCCGGTAGTGCGATACGCAGAAAATGGTAACTGCTTGCTAAGAGTCCCTAAAATGATCGCACCTTTTACCGCTGAAAGTGAAATCGCACAGCGCCGTGGATGCTGCACAGGAGCCTCGCTCCAGCACGACTAAAAAGCGCTCTTGCGGCCACCACCCTACAAAAATTGAGATGCGCCATGTTGGATTTGTTATGACTTTGCTTGGAAACGGCTTCAAAGTAGGCTACTCCAATCAACTTCTGTCAAAAGAAGCCTCTTTGAAAAGTGAGTCACCTATTTTTTTAATAACGTGGTTCGTTGTTAACTTGAATTTCTAATGTACTAATTTTAAAATAAATTGTCAACTCGATCAAGCAATGAGAGCGCCCCACCACGGACGAGGAAATTGGCGCTGCTGTACAAAAATCGACACCCTCGATCATATGGGAAATGTCCAGGGGTTGAAAAGGACTCGTCGTCCGGCGACCGTAAAAGAGATAGGAAGTGTTTCGGCAACCTCTCCGACGCTTCCCCGATCTCGGCTCTCCGGAACCCCGTGCCTGACAGGCAAGGACAACATTTTGATTGGGGGGACATTGCAGTTTTAAGAGAATGTTTTATTAAAAGCTCTTGTGCTCTGCCCATAACTCTTTTACGTGTGTCTTCTCTTCAGCTATATTGGAGAGAGTGAGACAAGGTATCCTCGATGATTGGCACTGTTAGGGACGACAAATTCTCCGCGGGTGGGCCGTTAGCACCAGAGGGACATGGCTAGTAGGAAAGCGTTGGCGTAAACAGTTCCCGTGGTGGGCGACCTCGAGAGGCAGGCGTTCTTTGCGACGCGAGGTTCGGAACGCGCTTTTTCTGCCGAGAGAATCGGACCGTCCATATCGAGCCGGGTGAACGCGGTGCTTCCGGCTGGCATTAGTTAGTTTTCGTAAACCGCTTTCCTCTCTTCGCTAAGCTATACGCAACGAAGAAACCGCTACTGCGCCTGCGTGCCGCTAGCCTTGATTGACAGAAGCCCGGATCTCGTAGCGGGTTGCGGAGAGCGTTGCGGGACGGCGGAAACGATATACGAAAACTCCCTACTGTTTATATCGGTGTAGTCTTTCTCGCCCGCGTGTTAAGGGGCACGGTAAAACGGCAACGTTAGACCGCGTCTGGTAGAATGAATGACGGGATGGCTCAGTTGGCGCTATCCGCACCGGGGTCGGCTGTCTGACTCGCCTTGCGAGTTCTGGATATAGTTTGCGTCCATCCGAACCCTCCTGACCTTTGGCCGCAAGATATACGCAGACTACGGGGTTTCACGCAGTAATGTAAGCAAATGCCCCATGGTGAGAAAGTGAGCCGATTGGTTTTGGCCTTTCGGCCAGTGGGAAACGCCTGTCTGACGACGCATCGAGGATTCGGCGGTCTACTAAAAGGGATATACCAATGAGCGATTCTGAGAGGAAACACAGCAAGTGAGTTTAGTTTGTGCTGGAGCTCGGGAGCTAACACGCCGGAATCGAGTCAGGTCGTGGGATTCCGAGGGACTTTTGCCTTTGTAATCGGGACACCATCCCGCGAGCCAGCCAACTCGAGAGCTTCGATAAGCTAACACCCGAGCACCTCCTTCCCAACCCCGTACAGGGGAAGTTACCTTTTTGCAGTATTGTTTCTCTTACGTATTTTAGAGCGCAGCTCTTAGTCACCCGTTTCCGGATTTCGCAGCGTCGGCTTCGCCGTCGGCGTAACCGGCCCGCTTAGCGGAAAAAATGACATCACGTGACCTCAACACCAACTCAATTCCCCGCTAAATTTAGCAGGGAAATTCAGTTTCTGCACTAGATTTAGCAAGCAAATTCAGCTTCTCCACTAGATATAGGAAGAAAATTGACGTCACGTGACCTCAACACTAATTCAATTCCCCGCTAAATTTAGCGGGTAATTAAATTGGTGTAGAGGTCACGGCGACGTCAAGTTTTCTGCTAAATCTAGCGGAGAAACTGATTTTGTTGATAGGTGATGTAACAGCAAGTCATGTGACGTCATTTTCTGCGCTAAATTTAACGGCGAAACTGAATTGGAGGAGGGATAGAGGAGGAAGAGAAGTGGAAGAGAGGGTGCGGAGGAGGAGGAGAGGCATACCCTCCCCTCCTCCTCCTCAAGAGCCGCGCTCTAATTTCGATTACAAAGATTTGTAAGCGTTTTTAATTTTTATTCGCTACAAAAGTATTAAATTGTTTATTGCAAAGTAACTTCCAAGTTCGACTAAGTTAGTTGTCGACGGTCAAGGGAAGCAACTTCGTCTCCGACAAGAACCACCTAGCTTCCCACAACGAAATTCGTCACCCCATCCGGACCTGGGAAACCGGACGGCGCAAGGTGCCCAGCAAATAACTCGTACTGGCACCGACAAAGGTATTTATCGAACCGACCCGCGGTAATGTAGCCGCCCTATAAACGTCATCTATACTTCAGCGGAGATACGTGGACACCGCATTACTTGAAATCTTTTTCGAGATACCCGCCACTGTCGGGGTAACCGATCGGTTCCTCTATCAGTATCTCTGCGAGTATAGTCTAGAAGAAGCTAGTGCGTCTACTTTCCCGCACAGCACTCGGAGAGCCAAACACCGCGACTTATGAAGGCAGCCGAACGAGTGACGATGCCGAGACATATGTTTAGACTTAAAAACGCAGCCTGAGTTCTGACATTAAGCAATGCAAGCGTGGCATTTTGCATTGCTTAATGTCGCAACCCAGACTGCGTTTTTTTGGTCTAAGCATATGTTTCGGTATCGGTACTCACTGAGCTGCCTCCATATGTTGCGGTGATTTGCTCACCGAGTGTTGTGCGGTAAAGTAGACGCACGGGCTTTTTTTAGAGTAGCTCAACGAGGTAGAGGGGCTTAGAGCGATAAACTGGTATCTTGTTCACCAGGCAAAAGTGACCCATGTTGCACATTTTCGACCACTGGACACGTGGCCTTATTGTTTTACGTCTAGATTTTAACGAAGTACCACGTACAAACAATTGCTTATTGGTATTTAATAACAGTACCGACGAGATAAGTTGTTTCATTTATGTTAAATCCAAAATCTGTTTTTACGACAAAACTCGGGCAGCGTCGCAATGCCTCCGCAAGATGCCGTCAGCCGCGGTGCTGTATTTTGGGTTTTTATCGGAGCTAGGCACTATCTCTGGGGCTAAAAGTATTGAAAAAACAATATTTTATCATGTTTTTTAGAGCAATCGCAATACGAATCTTTGCTTAGTTTTGCGTAAAAGCCTCAGGAATTGGTACAGTTGCTTGCCTACTGGTCAAAAATGTGCAACATGGCGGCGACCAATTGGGGGTCACTTCCAGCTGCCAGTTTATCACAGTAAGGCCCTCTCTCTCGTTGGTGTAGCTAAACATCCCGCAAACTCTGTAGTCTATTTCTTTAGGTTCGATCGCAGTCAACGCTACGATCCGATCTAACCAGTCAAGCAACGCCAAAAGTGCTTCGTCACGGCGCTCGTCATCTTTGTGAGTCTGCTTTGAGAGGCAAAACCAATCACGCTTAGTGAATGCGGCGTGATTGTGCGTTTTTTTTTTGTGCGCGATTGGCCTAGCCGGTGATAGGAAACGCACAAATACGACGAGCGCACATGACGATGCACTTTTGGAGCTGCCTGATTGGCTCCATCAGATTGTAGCATTGGCTGCATGCGGTCGAACTTGATGAGTGATCGGTGAACGGATTTTGACGTAAACACCTTTATACTCTATTCACCCTATGAGCCGACTTGCGGTGGAGCTATGTACTCGCCGGACCAAACGACTGCATGCCGTTCATCGCCTGACCCCGCTTTCTGCGGCTGGGTGTCAACGAGCTAGAGGGGTTTAGAGCGACAAACTGGTATCTCCTTCAACAAGCAGAAATGACCCCCCCCCCCCCCCCCCCTCCACCTTCTCGGCTGTTGCCATGGGGTACAAATTTGACCACTACGCACGTGACCGTACTAAATCCTGAGCCTTTTACGCGAAACAGCCGAGATTTGTATTGCGATCGCCGTAAAACACATGAAACACTATTTTCAATACTGTTAGCCTAAGAGATAAATGCTCCGATAAAAACCAAAAATACAGTACCGCGGTTGATGGCGTCTAGCGTAGCCATTGCGAAGCTGCCGGGATTTTGTTGTAAAAGCGCATTTTGCACTTTAAACAAACGAAACATAACTTATCTCATCGGTACTCTTATTGAAGTTCAATAAGCGATTATCTGTGCGTGGTGCTTCGTTGAAATCTAGACGTCAAACTCCAAGGTCACGTGTCCAGTAGTCAAAAATGTGCAACACGGCGGCGGCCGGGTGGGGGTCACTTTCAGCTGTCAGTTTATCGCTGTAAGCCCCTCGCACTCGTTGATGGGTATGGACGTGGGAGGGTGATCATGCGGCTAAAGATGGGCTTGCGACTTGTCCAACGACCACGTGTACCTCCCACCGCACTGTCAGCTTAGGGGCGAACGGAATTTAGTGGCCGGACTGTGCGCATGCCGCGACGAACAACCGGTGAAAATTTAGATGGGCACGCGAATATGATGCCCCGATGAAAGTGACGGCTCATAGGTCGTTAGGCTACTCGATTTCCGTAGCTATTTTTTTTTTTTTTATGAATAAGACACGGTTATAAAACTCCACGGGGTGTTTTACGATGACGTTCGTCTTTCTTCCGTTTTGTCGGGTGTCGGTATAGTTAGGTATGTGAAATCCCGAGCTTATCCGCGTTTGTACGCACCAAACAGGTTGTAAAACAAAAAGGTGATAAGTAAGGCAATAAATTCAGCCTATTAAATGGTCTGCGAACGTATACGTTAAATCCTCCACAATTCTCGTTTTGGTTGATGACGGCGCAACAGTCCGTGACAGCGGCGGTCGGAGGTTATAACAGAAAGAATGTTTTGCGGTCATTTTACGAGCACCACACAGATGCTTTCGTTACGTTCACGCTTTGTTGCGGAAACCAGATTAATGTTTGAAAGTGCAGACTGCTTACACATTGAACGAGCTAACTTTCCGAGAAGCGATTGAGTGTCAGTCAATAAGCGCATCGACTCTGTCTGCACTCTTGTACGAGGCGGTTGCAGCAGCTAGACTGGAACACGGCGTCGATGGGAAAGCTTTTGACGTTTATTTTTGCGAGGAGAGTTTCCTGCATAAAACTTCACGGTTGAGGGTCTTCAAGTTTGAGGAGTCACAGCTGCATATCATATCCAGCTGAGCAGTCTACAGGTTATCAGCGATGAAGTTGCATGGTCATTCAATGGGCGTATTACAGGAGCTTGCAACTTCGTTGGAAAGAGCTGCGACGGAAGTGAAATTCGGTCATCACAACATGATGTTGGGCTCCCCCTAAAGAGTCGACCGCTAGCCTTTAGAACGCGCAAGCCATCAGTGCCAGCCTAACTATACAAGAAAACTTACAGCCTAAAATAGGAATAAGAAGGAAATAAAAATAAAAGTGGGGCGATCGGACACACACATACAGTCCTCGTCGCCCGTTAAATTAGCAGATTCTACCGACACTGAGCCTGAAGAACTTCGAAGCGCTGTTTAACAAACGTTTTATCTAATTACTTGTTATATGTATACGAACTCTGTTGTTCTATTAAGATGCCACCAATCTTAGCTGCATTGTTTTTTTCAGGGGCCAGGTCATAAGGAATTGTTCACTCTATTTCCAAGAATTCTAAACTGAATAGATTTATAAAATGAAATTGCGGAGAACGAAGACTATGCGAAGAGTTGTCGCGATTCCTGCTGACTTTTTTAAGGGATTCACAGATTTTCTTCCTATTTCATTCAATTATCGATTCCTTGTAGACGCGTATATAAAATCGCCCTCGTCCCATCAGGAAAATTCCAGCAGATGTACAAAAACGTTTTGTTCGCTGGGATTATTTTTTTTAATTTTAGGTTTGTCGTAGGATGACAAGTAAAAGGGTTTACTCGTTGATAGAAAAGTGGCAGCGTCTTTTACCTTCAAAGTGCTATAATGCAGGAAATGCAGTATTTAAGAAGGAATCGTTTTTTAATTTGTTTGTTTTATTTTAAACTGAACGTGTGTAGATGTCAGATAACGTCAGGTCACGTCACATACGTTTTCCCGCCAAATATAGCGAGGAAACTGGATTGGGGCATAGATCACGTGACGTTAATTTTCCGCTAAATTTAGCGGGTAACCTGAATTTTTGTAGGTCCCGTGATGTAATTAGGTCACGTGACAAAAATTTTCTCACCAAATTTAGCGGGGAAACTGAGTTGGCCCATAGGTCACGTGAAGTCAATTTTTCCGCTATATTTAGCGGGGAACATGAACTTGTCTTTAGACCCCGCGACGTCAGGTCACGTGACATTAAGTTTCCCGCCAAGTTTAGCGAGGAAACTGAATTGGTGCGTAGGTCACGTGATGTCAACTTTTCCGCTAAATTTAGCGAGGAAACTTAATTGGTGCATAGATCACGGTGACGTCAATTTTACCGCGAAGTTTATTGGAAAACCTGAAATTGCCTGTAGGCCACATGACGTCAGGTCACGTGACATCAGTTTCCTCGCTAAATCTAGCGGGAAATGCACGGACGGGCACAATTTTTGGTTTGGGGGGGGGGGGGGGAGGGGGTTAGCGTTGAAACGCATTTGATGCTTTAAAACGCTGGAAGAACTCACCTAGAATGTAGGGATTTCCAAGGTTCAGCGGAATTGACACAATTCCGATCATTGCGAATTGAATCGAAACCGCTTGTATTCCCACGTAGTCCATCACCAGAGAGGTCCGCATTGTGATAACGGCGGTCGAGAACATTGAGATGAACAGACTCACCACAATTAGAAGCTCGAGCGAGTTTGCCAGGGGAAACAGCAAAAGTGAAAGTCCAGACAATATATGGCAGCCCATCGTAAAACTTGTACGCCTGAGAAGCTTTCTATCAGCCCACAGTGGTAATGCTAGGGCGCCGAAACAATTAGCAACAGAAGAACAGACAAGAATGCTTGTAGCTTGGCTGAGAGAGAATCTTTTATCTCGACTGTAGTCAATCAATGTCTCCGCAAACACGCTGTACGAGTACGTTGATACGGTGCCGGACAGCACAATGACATGCAGCATAGGCCAGAGGAACACGTTTCGAAGACCTAGAGACTGGGGTGATGGTTCTTCAATATATGAGGAGCTGTTGCCTGGGGAAATACAACCCTCCACCCGAAGCTTTAACAAGGTGATTTTTTGGGGTAGATTGCGGGGTTGTACCTGTCTTAGGCTGCTGCGTCTCACCACTGCATTCCGTCTCCAAAGATAGCAAGAAGACTGTAGCATGAATGGTTATTGCTCCGATAATTAAGAGCATTCCACGGATACCGTAGAGATTTACTAGGTACTCAAAAAGCTTTGTAAACACTAAGGCACTGGCTGCTTCTGTGGAACGCAAAATGCCGGTCGAAAGACCCCTGTAGTCGCCGAAGAAAGGAGGTACAATTATATCCATTGTAACTAAAACGGTCCCCACTCCGGCTCCTGAAACAGAAGAAAATGGTGAGAGTTAGTATGGATTGCAAAGCAAGGTACTTGAAAAGAGCGACACGTCGACATCTTAACATCGAGTCTAACTCTCCGACTTATTTAAAACACAACTAATCAATGCACTCTAAAAAAAAAAAAATCTGATCGTATAAGAACTTCGGCTTGTCCATCTGTTTTTCACCTTAAAAATTTCGTTTAGGGACCCCTTAAAGGGGTTTTAGAGCGCAGCTCTTAGGCGCCCGTTTCGGCGTTTGGCGGCGTCGCCATCAGCGTAATTGCGCGAAACTGAACAAATTCAGTTTCCCCGCTAGATTTAGCGGGAACCTTTACGCCACGTGGCCTGAACACCAATTCAGTTTCCGCGCTAAATTTAGCGGGAAAATGATGCCACATGACTTCATGTCACGTGACTTAGAGAAAAACGGTTTTAAAGCTATATTCAGCGGCAAAACTAACGCCAGATGACCTCAACAGCAATTCAATTCCCCGCTAAAGTTAGCGGGGAAACTGAATTGGTGTTGAGGTCGCGTGACGTCAATCTTCCCGCTAAATATAGCGGGGAAACTGCATTTCTTTATCGGTGACGTGACATAAAGTCACGTGACGCCATTTTTCCCGCTAAATTTAGCGGAGAAACTGAAGTCGTGTTGAGGTCACGTGGCTACTTTTTTGATGCGAAAGAGTTCTTCATCGCCCAGTTGCCTTTCTAGTGCGCCAGGGGACGACAGTGCTTGAGACAAAACCATTCTTCACGAGCTGAAGGAGTTCTTGGGGCGTCAATGAACCTTTCAAGAACGTTTTTTTTTAGGGTATGCTTGTGGTACTTTATGGACATCACAGAGAATTGAAGTGCCGGGTAAAATCTGATTGAAATGCCTCTTGCGAAATTTCAATGAATCGTCATCGCTTTTTGAAGAATCGGAGTCTTCTCTGCCCACGTAGTCTCTGCTAATGATTTAGAGACGCTGAAACTGCTACTGCTAGCGGGGAGTTTAAATAACTAATTTCCAATGGCGTTGAGTTATGAAAATGTTGAATATTTACAAAATTCTGCCTCAGCAGAAGGTTGCAGCCCCCAGATATCCGACCATATAATATCATTTACTATAGCATAATCGTATAAGAAAGAGTTCCCCGAGGCGCTGAAGAGGAGGAGGAGGGGAGGGGGGGGGATTGTTGATTTTCGGAATAACATGGATACGCTAGCGGAAAGTTTTGGTCGCTGTCTGCTTCCCGAATTGCCGCGCAAGTGAGTTCAATTAGACTTGCAATAATGTCCACATATAAAAGTAGCTAAAGCCGAGAGGCGACATTGAACTTTCGTGCTCGAGCCCACTTAATCCCAAAAAACAATAACGTGTTTCCACTTTAGGTCTGTGAGGATATTATGTTTGTTCGCGAAAACGTTCGAGATAAAATAATTTACTCACCGTAGAGTATTCCATATGTTAGGGACATCCATATCACACTTGGCACAAATGCAGAGCACATGAGACTTGACCAAGCGAGCACACTGCCCACGACGGCCATACGAACCGCAGGGACCCGCATTTCCAGAACAGCTACTGCAATACCTAACAAAAGATGCATTATTTATTACTCTTTCCATACATAATTTGATAATCTAGTTGCTGTTCATTCATTGAAGTCTTCACACGATCTACTCAAGGCGGAATCTAATGTGTGGACTTTTAGAGCGCAGCTCTTAGGCGGCCGTTTCGTGTTGAGCGGCGTCACCGTAACCGCGCCCGTGTCATTATGAGAAAATTTCCCGCTAACTTTAGCGGACAATTTTTTTCGCTATATTTAGCGGTTGAATTTTCCCGCTAAATTTACCTGAAAAAAATTCTTCGCTAAATTTAGCGGATTACATTTTCCGGCTAAATTTAGCGGGCAAATTTACGTCACGTGAACTCAACACCAATTCAATTTCTCCGCTAAATCTAGGGGGAATATTTCCCAGCTAAATTTAGTGGAGTAATTTTTGCTAAATTTAGCGAAAAATTTAGCGAACATTTCCAGCTAAATGAGAGGGCAGCAGGCGATGACGAGGGGATGGTACGGAGGGGGAAGAGGGTAAACCCTCCCCTCCTCCTCCTCAAGAGCTGCGCTCTGATACGGCATTACACAGAATTGTAAACATCTTTGATTTCTTTTTATATTTCAGAATTAAATATTCGAATCTTTATCGGCTAATGACGCGGGAATAAGTTTAGCTAGTTGATGGAACCTAACTAACGACATTAGCCGATAACTAGGTAACTTCGAAATATGGGCCGACGTGACACAGGGATTTGTGTGACGTCGGCCTATATTAGTAGATGCATTATTGCCTTCTCGTAGAGAAAAATAATTTACTCGAAGGTGTAATTGTCTGAATAAAACTTGTCAAATAGCTTAATATAAGGTGGTTACGCGCTATGGCCAACGATTGAAAAACGGAAAGTTAAATTGCTAGTTGTACTAGGAAACAAAACAGCGTACGCTAGAAAGAAGTTTCAAATGACATTTAGAGAAATTGATAAAGAAATGCACGCGTTGTTGCGTCTTCACTTGATGGCCCACTGTCATAAATAACGTGACTTTTCGCAGCAGAGCTAATAGATTGTTTGAACATTACAAAAGTAACCCCACGGGTCTCTTAAAACACCGGGTAATATACACTGAGAAGCAATGGAAGTTTAACCCCTGACGGCTCGAGAAAAACAGTGCGTAAAAATGGTCGCAGGGATACAAGCTGGGCTAGATGTATAGTTTTTTATGATAAAATGAAAAACGTAGAAAAAGCCAGGACAAAAAAAGAGGAAAAGTACATGATGATTGAAACCTGAGACTGTGGTTCGAAAAACGGAAACTCGTGAAGTAGGAAGAAAAAAGGGCAGACATGCAAGTACGACAGACAAGCGCTTGCTACTGGAAGTTTAATAGGATTTCAGAAAAAAAAAACGAAGAATAGACCCTTCCCCAGCTGCACATTCGCCCCTAGTCCCCCAACTCCCCTTCCCCAAATTATTAATGAAAACAAAAACGCTTTTAACGTGGGCGCAGCATTGTCGCTGATAAGCGTGTTTCCTCTGCATCTGTCAAAGCAAATGAAGGGTGGCTTATGCAACCATCATCCAAAGTTTTAATCTTAAAAGCCTCCAATACCTCCCGAGCTCTCTACTCTTTAAATCTTCCTAAACTATTAGTATTTTCAAACACAGAAGTGCACCGACACCTGCTGTAGTGGACTGTTAAATGGCCAGACGGAGTCGTACGAAGAGAGTTGCAGTGCTCCCTCAGTCTGTCATTAATGTGACGTCCCGTTTGGCCCACATAAACCTTACCACAAGACAGCGGAATGCAGTACAAAACGCCCGGACGGCGGTGGACAAAACTGATTTACATGTTGATTCTCGAAGAAATGTGTTAGCATTTCGTGCAGCGGTTATATATAAAAAAAACATGGTGAGTGCAGCCTCTCAGCACTTTTCCGCGGGGGGGACGTTCGCGTAATCCCTCTTCTCCCTGGTGAAAGCAGATCAGGTCACTTAGCCTGTGCATGAAGGACCCGCTCGCGTAGAGCGGAAAACGACAGAGCCATTTCGTTGTTGCGCATACATGTTGCGCATAGAGGGGCGACGACACCGTATACGCTTACCTCCCCATGAGGTATTAGCGAGTTTTAGTAGACCGTGTTTCCCCCTCCGCCAGCCCTCCGCTACGAAGAAACCGCCACTGCGCCTGCGCGCCGATGGCTTTGGCTGTAGAGTTCCGGGTAGCGGAGGGGCTTAGCGGAGGGGGAAACACGGTCTACTAAAACTCGCTAATAAGACGACTGCCTGAGCATCAAGAGCGGCGTGGCAGGCCGAAGAACGGAATCGCAGGCCGTGTGCGTACACAGGTCTCCAAAGCCGGCGGCAGGAGCTTCCGATCGGGCCGAAAGCGGGCACCCGCACGCCGGCCGCGTCACGGAACACCTAGCAACCCAGGTGCAGTGGGGATAGCGGGGCTAGGGCGTACTTGGGTCGCCGGCGGGACGCCACGGGCCGGCGTGTACGGGGGGCTCAAGGTGGGTTAATATTTTGTAATGAGCCATCCGCATACTGTCGCCGTCCTCAATAGGGAGTTTTCGTACACCGCGTTTCCCCCTCCACTAAGCCCTCCGCAACGAAGCAGCCGCTGCTGCGCCGGCGCGCCGATGGAATTGTCTGTAGAGTTCCGGCTAGCGTCGCTGGTTGCGGAGAGCGTTGCGGGACAGCGCAGACGATATACAAAAACTCCCTATTGCTGGGCGCCGAAATTAGCGAAGGGGGACGTCGCGGCGATCTTCGGTTGCTAAGTGTTACGTGGGACTCTGGCGCCATCCAGTGGCGACGTTGCAAACTTTGAATAAGTGTTCTCCAACCAGTCCAAGGTCTGCGGATGTACCAGGGCACCAATGCTAACGCATTCAAAACGCCCTTTTCCTTTCCTGACAATTTGAGTTGCTCGCACAAGCGTAGCAATATGCTACGAGCACTGGAAGCAAGTGGCACACCCTACTGCACAGCGACGTTTTTAATATTATGTGAAACGCCGTGGAGGCACGGAAGCCATACAATTTTCTTCCTTGGCACCCGATTCACTGGCCCCTTCAGACTTTTTAGTGAAACACATAGATCGTTCAGTATTTATGAAATTCTTGGAAATGACCGAACTTTAAGTAAAGCAACACATAACACATCTTTGCTAACAGAAGAAACCCCGGATTACACTCTTCTCGTTTCAGTGAATAGAAGCGACTCATATATACAAAACTCGCGCTTCACTTGAAAGGTTTCTACTAAAAACGTATACAGGCCTGTGGCTGCTGGTATACCAATTTAGACTCAGAGTTGGGTGCCATATGGTGACTGTCTCCGACCGATGCGTCCACCGCGTCATGAAAAGTAGTTCCTTGATTCCAGCCTGATGACATCACAAAAGCGCCATGCTGTTTGTAGCCTTCCACGATACTGGAGGTGACGCAGCCGTGGAGGTTAATGTGACAGACACCTGTTCTGCCGTAAGCCACTCTGCAGCCATGACTGTCGACGGAAACCCAAGCAAACGCGAGATGGAACGGCGCGACGACCGCGACCTTCGCGTCCGCTCGTTTTTTTCCTCAGCATTTCTATGTCCAACCGCCAGGGTCGCGACATATCAGAAGAGCAGGACACGGCTGCTCCTGTTACGCAATTTGTTGTGTTAAGATTGAGAGATGGTCTAGTAGACACATCGTTTGGAGGAAAAGCGCCGAATTAACACGGACCAAGAAGTAGACAGAGACGAAACAGCAGAAGGGTCTATGCCAAATGATTGACGAAAGTAAATGCACTGTACCAAAACTTTATTATACATGAAAGACTTCGTACGCTGCCGTTGCCGCGGCAGCTTACGCAACTGCAATTTTTACCCAGAAACGAACGCGGGGAGCGCTACGTGCTCCGCATTGTTCGCGCGCGCCTTATCATCTATTATGTGGATGTGACACTTCTTCTGTCGTCTTTTGTGGTTTTCTTATTTGCTTATTGAAAAAAAAAAAACAGATGATAGGAGATAACGCGCGCGCAAACGATGAGAAGGCGCGCGCGATGGTTTTCTGTCGACTAAACTCTTTAAAAAGCCCCTGCGTCTACTTTCCGCACAACACTCGGCGAGCCGATCAGCGCAACTTACGGAGGCAGCTCAGCGAATGGCTATACCGAAATATATGTTTAGACAAAACAATGCAGTCTGAGTTGTGACATTAAGCAATGCAAGCGTTATGTTTTGCATTGGTTAATGTCACAACTCAGACTGCGTTTTTTGGTCTATACATATGTTTCGGCATCGTCATCCGCTGAGCTGCCTCCGTAAGTTGCGCTGATTGGCTCTCCGAGTGTTTTGCGGGAAAGTAGATGAGCGGACTTTTTATAGAGTGTACTTTCTCGACTGCTGTTGTGTCGACGGGCACAAAAAAAACCGACCAACGTGTCGTACACAAACTTCGCTGTAATATTTGAACTATATTTGATGTTTCCATGCATGGACTCTGGTATTTTTTATAAAAGACGAAATAGGATTTTTTTGCTAATAAGTCTCGCAAAATCACCGATTCCTCAAGACCCTCACGGCGTGGCTGACTACGTTCACGCTTCCTGCTTTGCGTATTTTTATTGAGCGTTCTTACCGACAAATGCCGCAATTTTATCGGCTGCGGAGAGATAATCAGATGCTCGGGATCGCCACGCCCCGCGTTTCTTAGGTTGTCATTGATTATGGTCGACGTCACTAGATTCGCTCAGCTAAGGAACTGCCCATAGACGCTGCTTGCTCATGCAGCACACCCTCTACCCCCCCCCCCCCCCCTCCCCCTCTGCACCCACGGCTCGCCTCCCGTCGTTCGACGCTCCATCGTTATGAAGACGGCTGCTATGGTAAATGCAGTGTATTCTGTGGATGGCCTATGTTTTGAAGAACAGCGTCTAGATGGCGTTTCACCGTGCTCTATGAAACGCACAGTTTTTGAAACAAAAATCTAGATTGCGCTTTAAGCGACGGGGTGAACCCCCCTCCTCAGGAGTTCTATTACTGACCTAATTTAATAACGTTGATATTGTCACGAATGACAAGTGATGAGGCAAAGAAAACTGAACTAAAGTGAACGTTTAATAGGGCGAACTTGTGCCCGAAAATAAAAATTGAACAGAAGAGAACAGAGCGTCGCGAGCGTCGAGATCGGCGTGACAGCAAAGTCGAACGCTGGGGCGAAACTCACTTGGCTTGTCAGGCGGAGCCCCTTTTGTACACGCGTGTGCTTCCGGAACATTTGGCGTAGAAGGTTCGGGTCGTAGAACATTCTAACCTCGAATTAGCAAGGCGGCTCTCGAGTTTACTAGAACATCACATTTCAGCGTCAACAAAATGTGTAGGCACGGCCAGGAATCGAACCCTGGCCTTTCGCGTGGGAGTCAGGCGCGATAACCCTTAGGCCACACGCGCGCTGCCTACTTGGCCAGCTGCGCGCGCCGCATTACTCCCCCCTTTAAAACGAGCATCGCCCCGATGCAGCACAAATCAAAACAAAGCAAACAAAAAAGAAGGGTAAACTAAAGAGTCATTTGGAACACTTAAGGTCCACAGTCCTATCGAGCGTAGTATGGCTTCATGCGCACGACGTGGACGACTTCTGGTCGTGGAGGGCGGCGTGATGAAGTCCGTGTTCCGTCGGGCATCACCTCGTAGGTCAGATCCCCGAGTCGACGAAGCACTTTGTAGGGTCCAAAGTAGCGCTTCAGGAGTTTTTCGCTGAGACCACGGCGGCGGATCGGTGTCCATACCCACACCCGGTCTCCGGGTTGAAAGTGGACGTCCCGGCGACGAAGGTTGTAGCGGCCAGTGTCGATACGTTGTTGGGCTTGAATACGGAGTCTGGCGAGCTGACGGACATCTTCTGCCCGTTGGGCAACCACCTGGGCGTCGTCGCTTCCATCGACAGTCGGTTCGTGGGGTAACATCGCGTCCAGCATTGTCGTCACTTTGCGACCATGAACTAGTTCAAAGGGGGTAACCCCGGTGGTCTCTTGCACGGCCGTGTTGTAGGCAAAAGTGACGTACGGCAATACCTCGTCCCATGTTTTGTGCTCCACGTCGACGTACATGGAGATCATGTCGGCGATGGTCTTGTTGAGTCTTTCCGTCAGCCCGTTGGTCTGCGGGTGGTACGCCGTGGTGCGACGATGGCTGGTCTGGCTGAGACGAAGGACTTCTTGTGTCAGCTGGGCCATGAACGAGGATCCACGGTCTGAGATCAGGACTTCGGGAGCGCCGTGCCGGAGGACGATGGATTCAATGAAAAACTTGGCAACCTCCACAGCAGTTCCGGAAGGAAGGGCTTTCGTTTCGGCGTACCGCGTGAGATAATCTGTGGCGACGATGATCCAGCGATTTCCCGACGTTGACGGCGGAAAAGGGCCAAGTAGATCCATTCCGATCTGCTGGAAGGGTGCTGTTGGTGGAGAAATTGGGTGCAGGAGTCCTGCCGGTCTCGTGGGGGGTTTCTTGCGTCGCTGGCATTCATGGCATGACCGTGTGTATAGGTGGACGGTTTTTGGGAGCTTGGGCCAGTAATACTTTTCACGAATACGGGCCAGTGTCCGGCTGTAACCTAGGTGCCCAGACGTCGGGTCGTCGTGGCAGGCTTGAAAGATCTCCTCCCGAAGGTCGGTCGGGATTACCAGCAGCCACGGTGAGTTGTTGTTTCCGAAGTTCTCTTTGTAGAGTACACCTTGTCGAATGGCAAATGTCGATAGCGCACGTGAAAAAACACGTGGTATGGCACTTCCGCGCCCTTCCAGGTGCTCTATCAGTGCGCGCAGCTCAGGATCGCCTCGTTGACGTCGGGCAATGTCATCGGTGTTCACTGCGCCCAGGAAACACTCGTCGTCATCGTCGTCGCTGCTGCCGGAAGGTGTTTCGACGGGAGCTCTGGACAGGCAGTCGGCGTCGCTGTGCTTGCGGCCTGACTTGTAGACCACGGTCATGTTGAACTCCTGTAGTCGGAGACTCCATCGAGCGAGGCGTCCTGACGGGTCCTTGAGGTTCGCAAGCCAGCAGAGCGAGTGATGGTCGGTGACTACACGGAATGGGCTCCCGTACAAGTACGGACGAAACTTCGTGATTGCCCAGACGACCGCAAGGCATTCTTTCTCAGTCGTGGAGTAATTTTTCTCCGCCTTGGACAGTGTCCGACTCGCGTAGGCGATGACTCGCTCGGTGCCTTCTTGCACTTGAACCAGTACCGCGCCAAGTCCAGCGTTACTTGCGTCCGTGTGAATTTCGGTTTCCGCATCCTGATCGAAATGTCCAAGAACAGGAGGAGTCTGCAGTCGTCGCTTCAGTTCGTCGAATGCCTGCTGCTGCTCTTCGGCCCATTCGAACTTCTCGGAGTCCTTTGTGAGGTTTGTTAGCGGTGCGGAAATCCTTGCGAAATCCCGAACGAAGCGCCGATAGTAGGCGCATAGTCCAAGGAACCTTCGCACGGCCTTCTTGTCTCTCGGCGCTGGAAATGCTGCGACGGCGCGAGTCTTCTCTGGGTCGGGGCGAACGCCTTCGTTACTAACCACGTGACCTAGGAACTTCAGTTCGTCATAGGCGAACCGACACTTTGACGGCTTCAGGGTGAGTCCGGCAGTCCGTATGGCTTGGAGGACAGCTCGGAGTCGTCGCAAGTGCTCGTCGAAGTCGCCGGAAAACACTACGACGTCGTCGAGGTAGACGAGACAGCTCTGCCACTTCAGTCCTGCCAGTACGGTGTCCATTACACGCTGGAAAGTTGCTGGCGCCGTGCACAGTCCGAAGGGCATCACCTTGAACTCGTACAGTCCATCTGGCGTGACGAAAGCTGTCTTCTCTCGGTCCCGTTCGTCGACCTCGATCTGCCAGTAGCCGCTCTTCAGGTCCATCGATGAAAAGTACCGGGAGTGGCGCAGCCGGTCTAAAGTGTCGTCGATACGGGGGAGTGGATAGACGTCTTTCTTCGTCACCGCGTTCAGCTGTCGGTAGTCGACGCAGAACCTAAGCGTTCCGTCCTTCTTCTTAACCAGTACGACTGGAGACGCCCACGGACTGCTTGATGGCTGGATTATGTCGTCGTTCAGCATCTCTTGAACTTGCTCCTGGATCACCTCCCTTTCTTTAACGGAGACTCTGTACGGTGATCGATGCACAGGGCGCGCGTCGTCCTCGGTAACGATGCGGTGCTTCGCAACGGCTGTTTGGCGCACCTTCGACGACGTCGCAAAGCAGTCACGGTATTCGGTGAGGAGGTTAATCAGCTGCCGTCGACTCGGGTCCGGAAGCTTAGGGTCGATGTCGAGCTGCGCTGGCGACGTGCTGTCTTGCTGAGGTGGCGAGGATTCGTCAGTAATGGCGGCGATTTCGGCGGAGTTTCGGAGTTCCTCCACGTGGCCAACGGCTGCACCTTTTGTGAGGTGTTGCGTTTCACTCCGGAAGTTCGTCACGAGGACCACAGTGCGGCCATCCTGAAGTTCAGCTACTCCTCGTGCTACGCCTATCCCTCTTCCTAGAAGCAACTGGAGGTTGCCTTCCAGAACAACTTCGCCGCAGGTAGCTGCATCGGTCATGACGGGCACGACAACACTTGATCGCGGCGGCAGGTTCACGTGGGCGGCAGCGACTCGGACGGCGGCTGACGTTGTTTGGGGTTTCTCTGAAGGCAGAACGGGCTTGCGCAGCGTCAATCTGTTCTCACCAAGGTCGATGACGGCGCCGTATTCACACAGGAAGTCCATTCCGAGAATGACGTCCCTCGAGCAGTCTTGCAGAACGACGAACTTCACAGGGCAGGTTTCACCGTGGATCTCGACGCGAGCGGTGCACCTGCCAACAGGTGTGATGAGATGTCCGCCGGCGGTTCGTATCTGCGGTCCGTTCCACGACGTCGTAACTTTCCGAAGGCGGCGAGTGAGCCTCCCACTCAAGACTGAGTAGTCGGCTCCGGTGTCCACGAGTGCCGATGCGTCGAGGCCGTCGATAACAACGTTTAGGTTGTTGGACACCGTTGCAGGCTCGTCGGTGCGATGCGGGGCGTCAGGAGAGTGGGAGCACTCCGGCGTTCTTGGAGGCTGTTTGCTTCCGTCGTTTTCGGCAACGTCACCTCCAGGCGTTGCCGCACTTAGTTTTCCCGGCGACGCAGGGGAGACAGGCTCTCTCGGCGGGGTCGGGGCGCTGGGGACGCTGAACTTCGCGGCGATGGGGATCGGACTTCACGGCGGAGAGACGACACTGGGGAGGGCGAGCGTCGGAGGTACTCCTCGATGTCGCGAGGGCGTTCGTCGTACCTTGGGCGCGGGTCGTTCGGGTGGAACCCGCGCAGCCCCAGTTGTCGGTAGGGGCATCGACGGTAAATGTGGCCGGCTTCACCGCAGTGATAACACAGTGGGCGTCGATCGGCCGTCCTCCACACGTCGGTCTTCCGTGGTGCTGCTTGTTCTGGGTGGGCGTGCGCCCGATCTTCCTGGCGTCGGGAAAACTGCGGCGCTGGAGGTTCACGTCGGGCTGGCGCCCTATACGGGTAAGCAGGGGGCGGCGGTCGTCGGGTAGCTGCGGCGTAGGTCAGCGTCGGTTCTTCGGGTGCGGCCACGGTGACAGGGGCATCTGGTAGGAACGCTCGCTGAACCTCGTCCCGGACGACCTCGGCAATGGAGATTGAGGCCGGGCGTTCAGCAGTCGGCAGAAGTTTCTTGAGCTCCTCCCGGACGATGTCGCGGATGATGTCGCGAAGGCCGGGGATGCTAGGGCTGACGTCGTAGCCCGATTCAGAAGCAGCAGCGACGCTCGAGTGCCGATGGTAGTGGCTGGCTCTTGCGAGGAGGGCACGTTCTATGTTCGTGGCCTCCGTGACGAAGTCTTCGACGGTAGATGGGGGGTTGCGAACAAGACCGCCGAAGATGTCACTCCTCACTCCTCTCATCAGGACGCGCAGCTTCTTCTCCTCGGTGGACTGTGGGTCGGCGCGGTTGCTCAGGCGGAGGACGTCTTCAACGAAGCTGGTGACCGTTTCGTTGGGCCCTTGAGTTCGTATTTGCAGAAGGTCTTCCGCTCGCTGTCCGTCGTGTCTGGTTCGTGAATGTCTCCTTCAGGCCGGCGATACAGGTGTCCCACGACGTAAGCGACGCCTCGTGGTTCTCGAACCACTGCCTCGCGGTACCCTCCAAGGAGAAGTAGAGGTTTTGGAGGCGCTGCTCAGTGGTCCATCCATTATGGCGTGCTACACGTTCGTAGTGCAGCAGCCAGTCCTCCACGTCTTCGTGGGTCTCGCCATGGAAGGTCGTCGGGGTTCGCTGGGCAACGGGCAGGCAGACGACTGCGGCGGCGGTCGGGGTTTGCGATTGCTGGTCGTCCATCGTCGGCCTCGTTGGCTGCCTGGTCCTGGGTGGGAGAAGTCCGTATTCCGGGTGTAGACCTTGGGTACGGCGACTTGATCGGGTCCCGATTTGGTCTTCGTCGGGTTCTCCGGAGCTTGGGATCGGACTTGCACTTCGGGAACTTGGAGGGGTGCGCTGCACGGACATGCGGTACCCCGCACCTCCACCAAAATGTCACGAATGACAAGTGATGAGGCAAAGAAAACTGAACTAAACTGAACGTTTAATAGGGCGAACTTGTGCCCGACAATAAAAATGGAACAGAAGAGAACAGAGCGTCGCGAGCGTCGAGATCGGCGTGACAGCAAAGTCGAACGCTGGGGCGAAACTCACTTGGCTTGCCAGGCGGAGCCCCTTTTGTACACGCGTGTGCTTCCGGAACATTCGGCGTAGAAGGTTCGGGTCGTAGAACATTCTAACCTCGAATTAGCAAGGCGGCTCTCGAATTTACTAGAACATCACATTTCAGCGTCAACAAAATGTGTAGGCACGGCCAGGAATCGAACCCTGGCCTTTCGCGTTGGAGTCAGGCGCAATAACCCTTAGGCCACGCGCGCGCTGCCTACTTGGCCAGCTGCGCGCGCCGCAATATAGTCGAATTGACCCCGTAAGTGTGACGTCACTGCTCCAAACAAACCGTTGCTATGAACGTTGCTATGGACGAATACATCGAATTGAATTTCCCTCCGAAAGAACGATCGTTCAAAAATCGGACGTTGGATTTAAATGTCTAAAAGTAATAGATATAAGAAGCTTCGATGTCAGATGTACCACGAAAAAAGTTTGCCAATATTCGGCTTTTTCTGCAATATTTGCGACGGCTACTTCGGGTCCTCGAGAAGTCTCGAGATGCCTCGGCAGACGACGAATGCACGCGTAATGACTGAAGTATGTCGTCTGCAATAGTTTGAATCGTTTGCATAATGAAGGATTTAGATCTTATGTTTATTGTGAGCATGGAAGGTCTAAGAAAACATTTCAGGTGTATATAAAAAAAAAACGATTTGTATTTGCGTGCGATATGAAACACTGTCTGACAACAGTCATAACGATCTGCTAAAAATACGGAGAGGGAAGCATCTGTTTACTATATGACATCACAGCAGACCTCAAAGGCCTGTCGGCATTACATGAGGGGGGGACTATACAGTTTGATTAATACGAATGAAAAATGGCAGTGAGCACGCCGACTCCATACAAACGACAATACACATCTGCGCGCATAAAATAACCAAACATTTGTACAGCTGGGTAACATAAAGCACATAATCACATAAAAAATAATAATACACACATCCGTTTACATCTCCAGTAATGCAAAATAAAGATACAGTGAGCTCACAAAGAAATAACATCGTACACAATTTTAATTAGCTAAGATATATGCGGTTAATTCTGAACGAAAAAGTGCTGGGTCGGAAACTGAAACAACGGCCTCGGGAAGATCATTCCAGAGCTTGATGGCACGTGGCAGGGAAGAATTATTGAATGACAATGATGTCCCAAAGATGCGCTTAAAACTCTTAGTGTTAAAATTACGTGATTCCTTGTTCAGGTGTTCCAGATGCAAGAACCAAGTCCCACCGGGGCTGTGGCATAATCGGTGAATTAAGCATAGGAGAGAAATGTTACGTCGAGTTTCCAATAGACAGATAGAATAATTTTGCTTTATTAGTGACACGCTGTCAAAACGCGAATATGATGAAGAAATGAATCGGGCAGCTCGGTTTTGTTTGGATTCGATTTGATTAATAAGGTAGGTTTGGTGAAGGGCCCAGATAGCGCAGGCGTACTCTAACTTCGGGCGAACATAGGTTTCATAGGATAATTTGCGGAGGTGAGAGGGCGCAGATTTAAGATTGCGTTTCTAGTAACCGAGGGTACGGGATGCTTTAGCGGTTATCGTGTTAATGTGGGAAACCCAAGAAAGATTAGAAGTTAGTTCGACACCGAGGTACTGATAAGCAGAAGCAGCGATGATGGGCGAATTGTTGAGTAAATATTTGAAGTCTGAATTTGTGCGTTTACGGGTGAAAGAAACAAGTTTACATTTTGCTGTGTTAAGGGTCATTTGCCATTTGTGGCACCAGGTAACTACCCGATCAATATCAGTTTGGAGATGTAAGTGGTCGTCAGGGTTGTTGATCTTTCTGTACAGTACACAATCGTCGGCAAAAAGACGTACACAGGATGTTAGCGACTGCGGAAGATCATTAATGTATATGCATACGTGAATTGTAATGAACGAGCAATTATTTTAACTCTAACATATCTGTTCGAGACCCCACATTTTGTTTGAAGGCCGGCAATATGGGTGTGTATTTTTTACCTGCTTGTAACTAGTAACACTGGAAAAGAAATCCAGCCGATTCTTCCGCTTTCAGCAAGACCCTTAAATATCGAAATAACGGGGTAAAAAAAAAAAAAGGTAACTTTATATATCTGTTACGGACAGTTCGTTTGATCACAAAAATGTGCACTGAAGCAACTTTTGTGTGCGTTAGAACTGCTTGAAACTTGTACTGCCCTGCATTTGAACGCACACTTTACGTCGTCGTCGTAAGCTGTTACCATTACGCGAATCGGTTTCAGTGTTTTCACCCTTCTCAAATATTGTTGAAGTCTTCACTGGCAGGCGTTCGCACGCTCGCACACCGCGAACGTCGATCAAAGCTGTGCACGGGCACTTCACGCTTCCGGAGTCCCACAGAAAGTTGACCCATAGAATAAAAGTTTCGTCGGTCGTCATCAACTTAATTCGACGCAGTCGCGTCCTCCGTGAGAGCGGACCACTGGACTGACTGAACCCGCGAAGCCATCGTCAATGAAAAAATGGTTAAAGTGCAGGCGAGCTGGCGGGCGAAATTCGACCGATTTCGTAGTGTACAAAATTCGACCGATTTTGTAGTGTACAAAATTCCCTTTGAATGCTGGTCAAACTGCGAGGTGCATTAACGATAGGTTAACAGAACATAAACGGAATGTGCGGATTAACGCTTGAAACGCTGAACTAGCGAGGCATCTCCAGGAGTGCAATGCATGTACAGCAAACTGGTCAGAGACAGAAATCGTACACAAAGAGCGTGAGGAGATGAGACGTGAGGTGCGAGAGACTGTTCGCATAAAAACATCGGGAAATTGCATTAGCCAAGCGTCACTGCAACTTGGAAGTGAGCCCAAAAAGTTTCTTCGACTGTAAAGACCTTGTGTGAGGTGAACTTAGGAGGGGAGGGGTTTGCTTCGCAGAGTTGTTTGCCATGTTGGGTTCAGGATCATAATGGGGGGTATTGTTGGCGACTGTGTGTGATTCATGGCTCAGTTCAGGGGAAAGAAAGGGGGGGGGGGGGTGAAGTTAGAAACTGTCATTGTGTGTTTCTTCAATTCAATTCAATTCAATTTTTATTTTCAAATCAAGTAATACAAAATAAAGAGCTGGCCCACAAAAGCATCATTCTGCTTGTATGTGTGGCCAGGCGACCAGATAGAATACATGTTGTTACAAAAAACAAAAAGAAAACACTCCGCAGCACAAAAAGAAAAAAAAAAATGAAAGGAACACAAAATTAGCAACACAAATCAATACAAAAAGGAACACCTTAGAGCATTAAATATAGGTGCTTATAGCCAAGTCTACTCACGCAACCATCAAATAAAAGTACGAAATATCTCCAACGGTCAGGCTACGATATCTACAGCTCAGATGCTTGACACCAATTCCTTAGTTTCCTTTTTAGTACCCTAGTGTATTCTATATTCATAAGGGACTCTGGGAGCTCGTTAAATAAGGAAAGGAATGTAATGATTTCTATTTTTCTCTCCATACAGTGTTTATATTTTCGGAATGACGTATCTCTCAGTATGTCTCAAATCTCTATATTTATTTACGGCAGTTTTGTAGGAATTACTGAAATAATTATTTGTTATTGCTACGTATGTAAAAAAGCTTTTAAAAAACAGGATGCCCAGCTCTTTAGCTTTCTCTTGAGTTTCCAATGCTTGATATGAAGTTCCATACGATATGTTGTTTACCATGTGTTTTAGTATCCTATCTATCGCTCTTGTTTTGTTTTCTGAACAATGACCATACAGTGTAATCCCGTACCGTAACGCAGCTTCCGCCAAAGATTTAAAGGGGCACTGACACCCCAAAGGTCGTATTTTTTTTTTATTGTCTAAAACGACGCAAGTTGTAGTCATAGACACGCAAAAAAAAAAAACCGCATCGCGAAAACAAATTTCCCCGCGCGCGCGCGCGCCTTTTTATTTTTGGCGTTTAAATCTCCCGCCGCTACCTCCTCGCTTCTTTTGATCGGTGACGTCAAAAATCAGGAAATTTAGAAGCTTTGTAGGCGACATTTCTATAACATTTAATAACGGCAATCGTAAAACTGTGTTTTTTTTTAACGCAATTGCGAACGCACTACGGACCCCTCTTTTTGAAATACCAAAAATCAGAGTTCGGTGAGATGTCCCCTCCTAGATTTGTGTCCTCTTTCAGAAAACTTGGCGGCGCTCGAGCAGGTCGGCGAGTCGGGGAAGAAACCGGTTTTTTTCCCACGCGCCAGCTCGCCTCCTCCTCGCATCGGGTCAGCGGAGGTCCGAGAGAAAGTCGAGTCGCAGGAGACCGCAAAATTTGACTGACTGCACTGGCGGGGATCGCGCGGGAACTTCAAATTCGGCATTTGGAAATTGTTTTTTTTAGTTCACAAATACTGAATTCCCAAGTTTCGAATTTCGAGGGTAATGTCCCGGCACCGTTTTCAATCGTTTCGGATAATAAAAAAAAATATGATTTTGATGTGTCAGTGCCCCTTTAAACACAAGTAATCTTATCCTTCACGCTGCACATACTTTTGAGTTTATACAAATACGCAGATATGACTCGTAGTTTCTTTACAACAAATTCCACCTGCGCATTCAACAGCATGTGCTCGTCAACAAAGACGCCTAAATATTTAACTGAACTGTCGTATGTTAAAGGTTTACAGCTACAATCCAGACACTGTACCGAGTGCAAGCAAATATTTGGAGATATTACAATCTGTTTGTGCGGATTTCGAAAACACATCAGTATCGTTTTGCAACATTTACAGAAATAAAATTCGCAGCAAACCATCTAATTATCATATCAATGTCTCTCTGAAAAGCAGAAATTGCTTCATCATACTTTTCATGTGGTAAAACTAATACGGTGTCATCCGCGTATTGAAACATTTTTGACTGAAGGGGCAGAAATCCTAACCCATTTATATAAATGTTAAATAACATAGGTCCTAAAGTACTTCCTTGTGGCACCCCGAATTGGATTTGAATAGTGCTTGAGATACATTGTCCGTGTCAAAGTCCTTCCGGGTGCGGTGGTGACGACCTTGTGTTTCTGTTTGTATTGGACCCCGTGTACTGGGTGAAGACGGAAACGATAGGGCACGGCTTCTTTTTTTATGTATTGTTTGCGGTTCGGTGTATTGTGATTCTGGTGTATTGTTTGCAGTTCGGTCGTCAACCGTTGTGGTGGAGGCGACATTCGGGGGAGATGTATATAAGGCGTAGAAGCAATAACTTTCTTTTTTTTTTTAGCTGAGTTTGAGACGTTTGTCACTTTTTCTTCCTACTTCACGAGTTTCTGTTTTTCGAGTCATAGTCTCAGGTTTCAATCATCATGTCGAAGCCATCGTGTCGTCTGCTAGCAAAGATAAATGGCTGCGAAGCTTTATTACGGGCTTTTATCATCGCTATATGGAAATGAGTCGATGGAAAAATTCTTCAGGATTAGATATTGCGAAGACACCATGCTTACCCAAAATTATTCACTTTTTTATCAGAAAAATTCTAACCTCCCGTCGAGACCCATGCATTTGATCATAACAATGGCCCTAGCAGCTGTATGTTTGGAGCACAGCGCCATTTCGCGACGTCATTACTAAAGGGATCAATTACTCAATTGCAGAGTTAAATTATAATAAAACTTCACTACGGCGACCAACCATAATTTACCAGGGATGGATCGAGGAAGTTTATGTGACAAAAATATTTTTTAATGATTATGAACATCTGCTTTTATGACTATAATAGTCACAATAATGCGTCTATTATTATGGTTATGAATATCTGTTTTTATGACTTTGATACGCATAATAGTATCTACTTTCTACTAATGTGACTATGAACATAAACTATTATGGCTATGATAGTCATAATACTATGTGCTTTTATGGTAATGAGCATCTACTATGCACTTTGGGACCTAAGCTGAGTTGTGAACGCTTGTTTTTGTTCTGCATTTTTTCATATTTTTTTTCGATGTTTTGAGTGATGTGACTTAATTTTTAATAAATCCACTTATGGTGTAGGATGTCGCCAGTTCTGTGTAAAGAAGTGGTGTATATCCGTGTTTGTAAAAGTTTGTAGCGGTCATCGCGCCAGCTATTGAACGGTAAGAAAGAAGAGGACGACAGGGAGAAAAAGCTCGCGAGCAAGTTGGAGCGGCTAGGTTTCGAAGACCGTGACAGTGATCTGTACTTAATATGTGAATAATGTATATATAAATACTGATTGCTATAAGTGGTGACCCGGACGTCCCGACAGAACACCAAGGTGAGCAGCAATGGCAACGGACGGCTCTTCCGCAGCGCAAAAGCCCCAAGTCACGGCCCTCGCCGTCCGCCTTCTGCCACTCTGGCCCGCGGATCCACAGTTGTGGTTTGCGCAAATACAGTCACAATTTGCCTTGCGGCGCATCACGGACCAGCAGACGCGGTTCCATCACGTCGTAAGCGCGTTGTCATCAGCAGATGCAGCAGAGGTGCGCGATATTATCTTAGCACCACCACACTAACACCCTACGACACCCTCAAGGCCGAACTAGTTCGACGCACCAGCCTATCCGAACAACGACGGCTACAACAACTCCTGACTACAGAAGAGCTGGGAGACAAAACACCCTCTCAGTCTGTGTCGGATGAGGCACTTGTTGGGAAACGCCACCACTGAGGACTCACTTCTGTGACAATTGTTTCTGCAGCGTCTGCCCAACGACGTCCTGTATGATGCTCGCGTCAGCAGACAGCGCAACCCTGGATGAACTCGCAAAGGTGGCGAAACGCATTGTCGACGTATCAACGACATGCCGCCCAGAAGTTTACGAAACAACTCGATCTCCACAACAGCCCTCAGCGTTCTGCACTGCCATGGAGCGACGCATGGATCAGTTGAAAGAAATGGTGGCTGCTCTTCGCCCTTCACGATCGCCATCAAAACTTCGAAGTAACTCGCCAGCCCGCCGACGTAGCAGGTCCTACAGTCCTGCTAACGAAAAATGTTGGTATCATCGTACCTTCGGCTCCCGCGCCCGGAAATGCGCTTGTACGGCGCCGGGAAACAGCAACGCCAGCTACTAGCGACGACGAGTACGCCTGGCCGGTTGCAACGTCGTCCTTGCCTGTTTTTTCTCCCAGATAAGGACACAAAATTTGTTTCCTAGTTGACACCGGCGCCGAGGTGTCAGTATTGCCTCCAACAGCTCAAGATCAGTCGTAATCAGCAACCCTCGCGACTTAAGGCAGCTAACGGCACTGTCATTCTTACCTACAGAGTCCGCACTCTCACGATCAACCTAGGATTGCGTCGAGTTTTGCGCTGGATCTTCACTATCGCAGACATCCAACATCCAATCCTCGGAGAATAGTTTCTACAACACTACAACCTTCTTGTAGGCATCCGCAACCGTCGTCTCATCGATGCCACTACGCTCCTTTCGGTATCAGGGACCCGCACGACGCTGCAATCAATTGGACTGGCTCCACTGCTCGTCCCGCCAGATTCTCTCTACATTGATATCATGCAAGAGTTCCCTTCCCTAGTACGCCCCTGTACTTTCACAAGTCAAGTCAAACACAAAGTTCAACATCACATCGAGACGACAGGACACCCCGTTTACTCACGACCCCGAAGGCTTCCTCCAGAAAAATACCGGACCGCCAAACAAGCGTTCGACCATATGCTCGAATTGGGCATAATACGTCCCTCCTCCAGCTCGTGGGCTTCACCGCTACGTATGGTCCCAAAATCGACACCTGGCAACTGGCGCCCCCGCGGGGATTATCGCGCCCTTAATCAATCGACCACCCCTGATCGCTATCCGGTGCCCCACATCCACGATGCTGCGTCAAATTCTTGACGGTGCAATCATATTTTCCAAAGTAGATGTTCGCGCGTACCATCAGATAGCGGTCGCGCCCGAAGATATTTCAAAAACGGCAATCACCACACCATTCGGACTCTTTGAATTCCTTCGGATGCCTTTCGGACTACGCAATGCTGCCCAGACTTTTCAAAGATTTTTAGATCAGGTCCTCCGAGGATTACCTTTTGTATACGCCTATCTAGACGACATCCTTGTTGCGAGCAGATCCGAAGACGAACACAAGCACCACCTCGCAGCCTCTTCCAACGACTCGACGAAAATGGCCTCATGATTAATACTTCCAAATGTCATTTCGGTGCAACGAACGTCTCTTTCCTGGGCCATCAAATTGACCATCATGGCCTAAGACCACTTCCCAGCAAAGTGGACGCCATACGAGAGTATCCGCAACCTCAGTCTGCGCGCGCTCTTAGAGCTTTTCTAGGCTTAGTTAATTATTATCCACGGTTTGTTCTTCACTGTGCTACATTGCTTCAGCATCTTCAAGATATTCTTCCACCTTCGAAAACAGGCCTTTCTAAATGGACTGATGTGGCTAAACAGGCATTCACCAGCATCAAGACACACATCGCGCGTGCACCTTGCTTCGACATTCAAAAGCTGATGCACCTACATGCCTGCTTACTGATGCCTCAGATATCGCAGTAGGCGCTGTCCTCCAGCAGTTTGTCAACGGCGAATGGCAACCGATTTCATTTTTTTCGCGCAAACTTACAAGTACCGAGCGACGCTATAGCACTTTCGGTCGGGAGCTCCTCGCCGTCTATTCGGCAATCCGCCACTTTCGACTCGTTTTGGAAGCTCGATCATTTTACATCCTCACTGATCATAAACCTCTGGCGGGCGCCATACAATCACTCACGCCAGACAGCGGACATCATTCTCCAAGAGAACTACGCCAAATGTCTTTTATCTCGGAATTCGCAACTGACAAACGACACATAAAGGGCACGGAGAATGTAGTGGCGGACACACTGTCTCGACCAAGCATAGCCCGAGTCACTGGTGGTAATGCCGCGCCCCTAACTCCGGCCGCACTGGTGGATGCCCAGCATATGGACTCAGAACTTCATAGACTTCGAACTACACCGGGAGCACTACACCTCAAAGACATCAGTCTCCCTGGGCTTGCAAAGACCCTGACTTGCGACATCTCTGCCGGCTCTCCCAGCCCATTCGTTCCCTTCTTGTTAAGAAGGCAACGTTTTGACTCTCTACACGGGTTATCCCATCCAGGCATACGAGCAACACAGAAGCTCATAACCTCTCGATATGTCTGGCCAACATAAACACCGATGTGAGAAGCTGGGCCAAAAATTGAATGGCATGTCAAAGAGCGAAGATTCAGCGCCACACACAAAGCCACACAGGCTCTTTCCAACTTCCTGAAGCTCGTCTTGAAAATGTACATCTAGACATCGTCGGGCCGATGCCGGAATCACAAGGCTGCAGATGTATTCTCACGGCCATTGATCCGTTCACGAGATGGCCTGAGGCGCTTCCAATTTCTTACATCACGGCTCAGACAGTCTTACAATCATTTTTACACGTGTGGGTTTCGCGATTCGGTGTTCCAGCAATTGTCACCACGGATAGAGGCAGACATTTTGAATCTGCGCTCTTCAAGAAATTCACTTCTCTCCTCGGTATCAGCAGGCTGAGGACCACAGCTTACCACCCCGAAGCCAACGGAATGATTGAGAGGTTTCATCGTCAGCTGAAGACCGCACTAATCGCACGAGAGGCTCACACCCACTGGACCGAATCGCTACCTCAAGTACTTTTGGGTCTCCGAACGGTCTTCAGAGACCAACTTTCATGCTCAGCCGCCGAACTTGTCTATGGAACGACGCTTCGCTTACCACAGGAATATTTCATCCCGCCTGACATACTAGTCACCCCCGTTCCATCCGACTACGTTCACAGTCTCAGGGATGCTATGTCACAACTAGGGCTGGGCAATTGATCGATTAACCTACCGATTAATCGATTAATGCATTAATCGCGATTAATTTGTTTAACCGGTTAATCGGTAAAATTTTGACGAACCTAAATTAAATAAAAATGAAATGCTTTCACTATGCAGACATGGACGAGCGCACCTATATGAAGTGAAAATTTTAGGTGAAGCATTAACTTTAGGTAAACTGTAAGGGGGAGATTTGTAACTTCAGACATGTGCAGAAGATTACACATGTGCCAGCGACTTCAACGCCGTGCGAGTGTCCGTTTAGCGCAGCAGAGACTACTGTGAGCAATCAAAGGAGGTCGCCCTTCTCGGAGAATATCAACGAACATTTTTGCCTCATGAAGCTGAAGTAATAATGTGTGAGTGTCAGTGTTTTTTAACTTTTCTCAACTGTATATCGAAGCTGATTCATAATTAAAGTGATTGCGTCGTTTAACACATATTCAGCAAAAAAAAATATAGGTGCAATTTTTTTTATCAATATTAATATGCATGGAAATGAACGAGACCGATTAATTGATTAATTAATGAATTAAAGGGTGGCGATTAATCGGGTTAAAATTTTTAATCGACGCTCAGCCCTAGTCACAACTTCGCCCCACACCTACAAGGCCGTCATCGACACGCCCTGTTTTTGTCAGCCGCGAACTGTCAACAACTACACACGTTTTCGTCAGAAAGGACGCTCTACGCCGCTGCCTCCAAGCACCCTACGATGGTTCATTTCCGGTTTTGAAGAGGACACCGAAATACTTCCAAATACTGTTAAACGGAAAAACAGAGAATGTATCAATAGACAGGCTTAAGCCCGCGCATATCCAACCGTCACGTCAGGATTCCCCAGAGACAAAAGTGTTCAAACCAACACACCGCAAAGTTCATTTTTCTACCTTAAATCGTCAAATCGACTAGAAGGGGGATAGTGTAGCGGTCATCGCGCCAACTATTGAACGGCAAGAAAGAGAGGACGACAGGGAGAAAAAGCTCGCGAGCAAGTTGGAGCGGCTAGGTTTCGAAGGCCGTGACAGTGATCTCTACTTAATATGTGAATAATGTATATATAAATACTGATTGCTATAGGTTAATTGAACTGAATTTAAATACCACAGAGCACGGAATAAGCTGCATCTGTTCCTACGAAAGAGGTTTTCAAGTGCATTTTTATCCACCAATAAGGTAGAAATAATGGCTCAGAAATACTGTGAATTTCGCTATATCCAAGTGTGCGTAGATTAGGACACTGACAGAACAAGCCGACACGGCCTTGTCTCTATAAGTTAATTTCCATCCGTGTCCAGAGCTCCGCAGCCTCGGCATTATACTAAATTCTCAATGTGCAGCAGATAGCCTGCGTCCTCAATCTCGCCTGAAGACCCTGTTATACTCCGACGTCGAGCGTAGCAAACCCGGCGTAGAGCAGCGGATCCCGATACTCACTGGTCGCATATATCCGAGTTCCTGTTCGCCGGCCAATGAAAGGCCCACGAGCTGCGCTACGCTACGTTCGCTGCGCTCAACGTCAGAGTATAACAGAGCCTTGAACGTTACACCTGTAGCGCTGTTAAAGCCGCACTCACGGGTAGATGCACTCTAAAGGAAGCCCGTGCGTCTACTTTCCCGCACAACACTCAGGGAGCCGATGACCGGAACTTACGGAGGCAGCTCAGCGAATGACGATGCCGAAACATCTGTTTAGGCCAGAAACCGCAGTCTGAGTTGCGACATTAAGCAATGCAAAATGTCACCCTTGCATTGCTTAACGTCACAATTCAGACTGTGTTTTTCGGTCTAAACACATATGTTTCGGCATCGTTATTCACGGAGCTGCCTCCGTAAGTTTCGGCGATTGGCTATCTGAGTGTTGTGCGAGAGAGTAGCCGCACGGGCTTTTCTTAGAGTGTACACCTCTAGTGCCATGTAGCACACACACACACAGATACGCACACACACACGCACGCACGCACGCACACACACACGCACACACACACACACAAACAAACGCAGACACACACACGCGAGCGCCCACACTCGCACACACAAACGAACAACTATGATGAAGCACAAGTTGTCACACGGGCTTATTCAATGCGATTCAGATACAGTCTTAGCAACGTGCGCAACCAAAAGCGTCGCTGTGGTCGAAGTTCATGGTTGGTTAAACCATAACCTCATGTTTACTGATAAGGCCTGCCCAATCGCCGCTTCACGGCGAGGGAAATCCTGGTTGTGACGTGACGAACGGAAACCATAAGATTGTGCCACCGCAACATTTCGGCACTAATAGATTGTGAAATGACAGTTCATACTATCGAAATCAAATTCCGGCAATCGCGCGGTCGTCAATTCGTACAGCGAAAGAAATGGGCTTGCTTGGCACGTGAACTTCGAGACTCTTTGTCTCTCCTTCTGCCCCTCGAAACCTTTGATGACCCGTCAGAAAAAGCGGATGATTAGGTTATCATCGCGTTCCGCCACTGCTAGCTTTGCGCCCCGCAGCAGGAGTGGTAACTTTGGTGCGTCCCCGAGTGTCTCACGAGCTTCAAGTCGTTCTAAAATTGACTGATAAAGTGGTTTTCTATTATGCTCAGCATGTTCCTAACTGAAGCCATGTGATTATTTGTACCAATTAAAAAGTTTATTAAGGAAGTTTAGTGAAAAATCCGATTTATCGCAAAGATTGGCCACCTATATGATGTCCCCGTGGCCATTTAACTCACCTGGCCAAACTGTATTAGTGCACCTTTTACATATTTGTAATAAATCTGTTCGAATTAAAATGGAACACCCGGTGTAACTGCGTGCTGTTGACATAGGGGACAAGCCAACTGCGAATCGCCGTCTTAGAAAGCGGTAAAAGAGGTGTATGTGGCTTTCAAATTTCTAACACTCATGAAATCCCTACTCGCCTTTACTTCTTGCGCGGGTCCCGGAGAGAGGGGAGCGAGCATCACCGCTGCCCGTAAGAGTTTTGTTTTGAGGAGGCGCGTCATGAAGCGTGCATTTACAGTACGCTCCCTTTCACATTATGTATGTACGACTGCAGCGAGCGATCAGTCAGCGCCACAAATGCTTCGTCATGGCGCTTGTCGTCTTTGTGCGCTTGCTAATAACGGCTAGACGAATCACGCGTAACGAATACGCCGCAATCATGAGTTTTTTTGTTGTTTTGTTTTGTCGGTGATACAGAAGGCACAAAAAAGGCGAAAATCATAAAAATGCATTTTTGGCACTGCTTTATTGCCTCCATTGAATTGTAGCGTTGGCGGCGGTCCGACTTTAAATAAAAGAAAATGCAATTCAAGAATTTATTTTCAGTTAGCGAATGTTGTGTCGTGTAATCGCACTTCGGCTGTAAATCATGAATGATCACAAAATGATCGAATTTGATTCGAGCTTATGGGTCCCTTTAAGGCACACTATTGAGCCCTTATATCTCATGGCAATGATAGTGTGTATTTTATATATATATATTTCTTTCATGCAGCCATGCCCCGCTTGCAAATGACGGAACTCGTGAGAACCACCCGGATCGTTGCCCTTAGCTAATGTAATCTTTTTTTCTTTTTAGATGCTTGTATAGATAGGTGACCTGACCCTATTTTTCGGGCAGGCAACCTAGCTTCTAAATCACAGCTGCAGTTCTATATCGAATCCAAACCGACCCGCTTAGGATTTAGAGACTTGTTACATTCGCTTCGTAGCGCGTGTTCCTAGACAGCAGATGAAAAAATAAACATCGTACTTTAACGAAAATGAACCTAGCAGTTGTCATTTGTCGCACTGCCGCCTTGTGTCACTTAAAGGTGTAATATCGCTCAGTGGCGTGTTCGGAAAGGCATTACTCAATAGGCGCATAACTCTTCACGCACTTAAATATTTGCGCGCTCTTCTGTCAAATGAGCTCCAGAAAACATCATCCGAGCATGGTAAGTAACTATCGAGTACACGACACGACATTTCAAGTCTAGAAGTCCGTCGTAGAATTAATTTTCTGACATTTATTTGCAGCACTAACAAGAATGAGGATGAAGACTGCCGCTTTAGAAAAAAAGCCCATATTAAGGAATACCGGTGTAGATACTTGCTGGCATGTCGCCGTACTAGCCGCTATAACTACGTTTGTCACCACTGCAACCCTAAGGAATGGGGGCATTATTTTTGTCGGCTTGGTTAAGGAATTCGACTCCAACAGGGAAATAGCTTCTTGGCCCATAAGTGCGCAGATTACAGCCCTGCAGTTGGGAGGTAAGTTTCTCATACGCACATTTGCCTTCAACTTCGTCAATGAGCTGCAACTTTATCACAAAGGAACACTTTAATCTGTTTTATACTTTGCCACCGTGTTTGAATTTCGTGATGGAAGTATATTTGTGGCGACATTGTCAGACTATAGAATCTTGGTACGAATTCCATTGCTATATATAATTATAAATCTGAAACGATTCAGTTTGCTGTAAAACGCGCGAAACACGAGTAGCTGCAATCAGTGAACATGTTTATTAAAAAAAAAGCACGATGAACATGTTATGGTCAAAGGAAAAAAATTCATGCTGTGAAGGGAAACACCTGATATAATTTGTTCACCCCTAAGCTGACTACGCTGTGGGTGCTACGCGCTCTCCCGATCTGTCGAGCAACCGCCCCCTTTCATTACTTGACCTCGCTCTTAGCGCGGGGGTGAGGGATAGACTCATGATCACATGGTGAACAATTGAAGTATAAACGCGTGATTATCCCAACGAGCTCCTAGCTTTTATCGCCTTATTTTGTCTCTGCTTGCTAAGTCAGAGCTTTGTTATTTTCTATGCACTTGACCTGCGTTTCAGTTATTACTTATTTGGTTGTGCTGGGACGAACGCATGCTCTCCGTCAAGTATCCGCCAGACTATTTTATTCTTTCGTATAAGTTCTCACGTACGAGGGCAGTAAGAGCGTGCTCTACTTAAGATAAGAACTGTACACGTGTACAAATCAGACAGATATTTCGGGCCGCGTGTTGTCAATAGCAAAACTGGCTTTCTTGGCAAACACATTAGGAATAGGTCGCCTACATCCAATGATGTCGGCGACATCATTGGGTGACACCTGACATTTGAAAGAGGCAAAAATATCTTCAACGAAGCGCGCATGAGCCTACAATGTTCACGTCTTGAACGTCCTGCCCCTCTACGTGGTGGCAGAGTCTTAGGTCGTTGAAATATTTCTAAATATGGATATTGGGTTACGAATACCCAAGATGGCTTCCTTGGAACTTTGTAACCTCGTACAATTCAAGCAGAGGTTCAGGTATAAAATTTAGATCCACTAATCTATCTAGAGTCTAGGCCTACCGAAGAAAAACGGAACAAATACACAACTCTTTATTTTTCAATACCAGTCACATTGTTGCCCATTTTTTTATACCAGGGGGGCTATGTTCGACAAATGTTTCGTTTCTCCTAAAAAGAAACGGAAGTGACGGAACTGACGATACCAACTACCCAGTGTACGATACAATCTATGGTAACATGACGAATGCTGACACGCCATTTTGTTCGTTTACAGCAATCTTTGTTGTGTTATCTCAACAAAGGCTTTCCATGGTGCGAATTGCTATTATTGGCAGCGTGCTTCTCTGGCTTGGTGTTGTGGCTTCCGCATTCGTACCAAACATTGCGTGGATGAGTTTTACGTTCGGCTTGATCCACGGTAAATATGGTTTCCTCGCTATGTCTGAGGTTGTGTGAAAGGTAATGTACCGGATAATTAAGTGATATATCCTTCTGAGCCCCAGACTGATTTTGGTGCAATAGATTTTTGTGAAACTTTCACAATTAGTTTATGAGGGCCTCTGAATATAAAAATACCAACTCATTATTCTCTGCAAACTTTCGGAAGTGTGTGCCACAATGTCCTTTATATTGGACATTGGGACTGTAGGTTGTTTTTCTAATGCAGTGATATTGTTACAGTGGTATTGCAACACTAATACAGTGGCATTGCAAGACGTTTTTTGTGAAATCGGTTTGATCAGGTAAACGTACGAACAATTTATTTATAAAATGCTTTGTTCATTTTGTGTGAGCTCCTTTGTTCACTTGATGTGCATTCTCGAAGCATCTCCTATCCTTGGTGTCGCAAAAGAACAAATGACACTTTCTCCAGAAGAACGTTCTCTTCTTGTTGCATCCTTCGAGCCTGCAGCGGGCAGCGTCTGAGTATCTGTGAGTCTTGGGAAATGGCCTAGCGTCTTTGCTCTTGCTTCGATTGGAGGCCACGGAGTCCTTTTTGGTTGTGGTAACCACTCTTCGTCGGAGTCACACTCCACTTTATTTTGACTCTGCGCTTGCGCGATTAGTTCCTCACCAACAGACAGGCGAAACTCCATGAATTTTATGTTCTCTCTCTGGCGCTTTTGTTGTGCTGCATCTATGAGTTGCTTAACGCAATGTCAAACAGGTGGAAGATGCTTCTGATGGTCCACTTGTTAACTCGAGCTTTGATTCTGTAATAGCCGATCATACGATCTGCGAGATCAACTCCTCCCATGTTGACATTGCGCAACCGTACAACATCTGGCCGAAGAACATCAATGTGCTTTGTTTTTCTTTCCTGGACCACCTACGGCATGTGTCTTCCGGGTGCTGGTCATGGATACAGGACATCAGTGTAATGGGCTTATTGCCATACCAGTGTACAACTGCCTGTTTCATGTCGTTTCTCGCAAACATGTTTGACGTCCTTCTCGCTTTTTTTTAGCTCTTTCTCGCTGGAGAGCTTCACCCCATTTGGGATTCGGTTGTTCATAATTGTTCCTGTGCCAGCGATTCAATTTTCTGTTAGCTTAAGGGGTGTCCAAACAGGACACTACAAAACGCACGACTCCGACAAATTGTGAAAATTGAAGCGGACGCCTCACGCTTCAATTTTCACGATTTGTCGGAGTCGTGCGTTTTGTAGTGTCCTGTTTGGACACCCCTTTATCCAGCAGCGGCCCTGATGTGAAATATCTGTCGAAGTTAACCTTCGTTCCGGGAGGGAGCGTCTCAGTGAGCCTCAGCACTGCGAATTCTCCTATTCCAGAGGTGCCTGGATATAATGCAGCCTTTTTTCCTTGATATCAAGGATGAAAGCAAATGGCGTTGCGAGCACAAAATTTTTAAGCCCCTCTGGGTTTGGCTTGCGCGGTACGAGTTGCTTCAGCTGCGTTCGTCCACTGAAAGGAGTCGTTTGTTCGTCGATGCTGACATTCTCTACCCCAGGAAGCTTGTGACACTCTTCGAGTAGAAATGACAAAAGTGGTATTATGCGCCACAACTTGTCTCTTTCTTTTTATTTTTTTGGCTCACTTACGTCGGGTCACTGTCATGTCGGCCGATAGTCGAATTACGGCCGAGAGTGCATTACGACCGAGAAGAGCGGAAGGGCCGGGAGTGGCTTTGAGGCCTAATAGGGCATAACGGCCGAGGATCGCGTTAAGGCCGATAGTCTCTGAATGGGCTAGTGTGGCCGCCTTCTCGGGGGTCGCGTTGGGGTTGATGACTTTAGTTGCCACCAAATAAGATAGATGCCGCCACATATTTATTTTATTTGTACGTGCAGATATTATGCCTCGGTGACGGCAAATACTGCGTTTTTGGTTTTATTGCTTCATTCTTTACGATTAATTAAACATGTAGCGCTTTGACCGCTTCGATTAGCTTTTCTTTTTTGCTACACTCCGTGTCAACATTTTTTAGCGAAGTGCGAAGGCTATGCCCTCGTGAGCCAATTAGAAAGACGGAACGAGGAACGTGACACTTCTTCAAGGCAAGAATGCACTCCGACGGTGAGTTAATTGACATGTTCTGACATTTTGATGGTTCATGTGTTTTTTATATTTCCTAGTATGTGTGTTCTTCAACGTTTCGCTGTAAAAAAGATTGAAAATAATATTTTAAAATCAACCTCACTCATTGTTTTCGTAGCCGCCCGGTAGAATCAGAGACATAACTAATTTAGTTAAAGTGCTGAAAATTGAAAAGACACAATAAATGTTTCACTGAACTCTTAAAAAGCCGATGATTAAAATATAGGAATGTTATACCAAAAAGGCGCCCTAAAGTCATAGCATTTATTTGGAAATACGTGTGCGTGTGTGTACATAATCCTAATATGCAGATGAAGAAACTACTGATCAAACTAATCAGAAATGGTAAAGCGCAGAAAAGGAAATAAATAAATGAAAAATTCGGATAGGCAAGGACGGCGTACCGACTGGTGCCGGCCGTGAAGGGTGAAAACAAACCCGAAACCGAAGTATTTGAAGTCACCGACAGATACTCTTAAAAATGTCATCAGTTTACTTTCCCGCAGAATACTTTAAATGACTTATTTTTCGCGATTAGGTCAAAGCTGGAGTTTTGGAATAATTTGCGGGTTCTAATTTTCGCGACGTGGTAAGATCTCAATATAGATTTTAATGTGTTTACATTTTAACAGAATTGTTCGCGGGACCTATCTTTCGCGAATTGTAGGCAATTGGCGAAAATTAGGTTCTCTCGAAAATTAAGTAGTGAGCGCCAATCATTGTAATCTGAGAAGAGACCACGGCGATTCACGAGACTGAAAATATGTTAATTTCATCCGCCATGCTCAATATGGCGCCATCTATCTTATTTGGTGGCAACTAAAGTCGTCAACCACAACGCGACCCCCGAGAAGGCGGCCACACCAGCTCATTCAGAGACTATCGGACTTAATGCAGTTCTCGGCCGTTATGCCCTACTCGGCCTCAAAGCCAACCCCGGCCCTTTCGCCCCTCTCGGCCTTAATGCACTCTCGGCCGTAATGCGACTATCGGCCTTAGCGAGATGCTCCCCTTACGTCAAGGTCGTTAACTAGATTCAGCCGACGCCGAAGTTTTAAGTGCCGGTTCTTTGTCATGTTATCCGCAACAAGAGGCACCTTTGTCTTTTTCTTCTAGTACATGCGATTCTGCCGGTAGCAGATTCGCATCCCCAAAATACATTTTGAGGTCTTCCACTGAGGTCTCCAGACTTTTTTCTAGTCTCCTGGATATGTGTCATGCTCATGGCAAAAGCCATCATTTCGAATACTTCATGTGGCACATACTGAACGAGGTAGTCCCTTGGACCCTACGAAACACGTTGTTGACTGTCATTAGGGGTGAATGGGAAGTCTGGAATTAACGACGGAAGCGGCCTGCATGAAGATAAACAGCGTAAAAGATGAGAGTTGCTTTTGATTCGTTCATAGGGTAACGATCGACCGTCACAATGCACACTCCTGCAGTACATTATTCCTCAAACATTATAGCGTTTCCATGGCTGCCCCGTTGTCTTCTTCGAGGTGGACGCCCGTTCACCGTCGCTATTTTTCTCCTCTTGTGAGCTCAGGGTATCAAATGGAGCCAAAAATGTAGTGTCTATCACAGTGTCGTCGTAACTGTACGAAAGGTCAAGTTCGGACGTGGCCCACTGTGCAGATGGCAGCACCAGTTGTACTAAATATTGGACAACCGGTTTTACGGCAATAGGAGCTTAGGAAAAGCTGTAATCTCTCAGCCTGTCCATAATTTTTGACAAATTTACCATTTCTGGTACTCAGGAGGATGTCGAACGGGGGTGTCTTTAGATAAGCATATAATTTCCTAGAATGATGAAGTGGTATTTATTCATTTGCTTTTAGAAAGCGTTTTTTTTTTAAATTTTGTTAAAACACTTGAGACGTTGGAGAGAGAAGGGGAGAGAAAGGTGTCGAGGCGACCGTCAGCTGACGGTCGCCTCGACACCTCTTTCTCTCCCTTTTTTCTTTTGTGATGTGCGCGTCTACATTGTTGTGCCGGTTTGCCCTTTTTTTTGGCACGAATTGGGTGTTACCCAATTCGTGTCAAACTGTCTTAGTTGTTGTAACATTGATGAAAACCCGTCTCGGGTTGAAACGTACGTCTGAGTGAATGAGTGAAGTTTTTGAAGGGGCTCTCTTTATTTCATACAAACTCTCGGCAGCCAGGTCCTGCACCTTTTACTATATATATATATATATATATATATATATATATATATATATATATATATATATATATATATATATATATATATATATATATATATACCGAAAGTATGCAGATGAATGAACCGTACGTGATCGAAGGAATCGAAGTTTTACGAAACCGCCGAAATTCAAAATAAACGGCAAAGCGAGGATTATAACTCTGGGCCTCTCACTGTCCGGCGAGTGTGGTTAGCACACCATCCCGGACAATGGGAGGCTCAGAGTTTAAAGGGGCTATGCAACAATTTTTTTACTTTGCGCAAATACCGCTTAGAACGGATCCCTGACGTTAATGACCTATGCAACACGCCTTCGTTTTTCACCCGACGCATTAGAAGTCCCAGAAAAAAATTAAAAAACAACGAGCAGCGTTCACGCCCTCAACTCGCAGCCAGAACAAGCGGCCACGTGATCTGGAGCCGATTATATGCCGCCAATGTTGATCATAGCCACGCGCTGGGGTTGGCAAAGCACAGGACACGCGCTGAGTTCCAGACATTGTTATGGCTCGGCTATTGTCGTCGTTGCAGCGATTGGACACGGGCCACTACTCGAATGCTTCTCGAGCTATCAATTATCACGAGCCTAAATCGAGTGCCCACGCAATGCTCGGGTCCAATCTATGAACCGCATTCAAATATCGTCATACGGGTGTACTGCGATCCCCGCGTTACGTCATCGAATTTTGCAAGGAAGAGATTGAATGAAAATGATCGCTTTTGTCCTTGAAATTACACCGCAACAAAGGAGTTTCTTGGCCAGTGGCATTGCATGCGAGTATCCTTGAGTCCCACTAGTGCCAGTAAGCTCGTGTAAAGTGAAAAACATTCCAACTGAATATCGTTGCACAGCTCCTTTAAGTCCTGGCTCCGCCATTTATTTCACCGAAGCTGTTTATGGCTATACTCTGTTTCACCTTCTGTTGTACCGCAGCGAAGGCTAGAAGCGCGAGCTCATAGCGTTGGCAGCTGCCCTTGGTGCACGAGAGCTTGTGCCGCCGAGATGTGCCCTAGAGCAAGGAGCTCGAGCTTGTAGCATTTCCTGCGGTACAACACAAGGTGAAACAGAGTATAGGGTTCCGTGGATTTTGCGTGTGCCTGACCAAAAACTGTACGCTGGCACCGAATCCACGCGCCGCACCGCACCCACGCGCCGCACGTGCCGGCGTCTGCAACATTAACTGTTCTTGAGCAAAAGCCTAAAACAAATGGCATCTTGCACACGCGTTCGTCAACGCTTTATTTTTGTTATTTACTTGGGATTTTTCATACGCGGAAGGCGTGCGCGTGCGGCGCAGGGAACAACATTTCCTGCATTTCTTTTAAAGCTTGGGTAATTTAGCAATTTTCGTGTGCGTGACCGATAAATCATGAGCCATTCCATGTGGGAAGGTGGATGGCCTGCGAGAAGCTCTTTAGCACACAACACAGACGTGACACAGAATATTTTTTTATGCGTTCGCCGCCCCGCGAAGTTCGTCGTCTTGTCTGGTTTGCCGCATGCGCTTGGCGTTTTGTGCACAATCTTCATCGGTGGCCGCTTTCGCTGACATTCTCGGTGCCGTTCCTGCAGTTGCTCTGGCGCGTTGCTCTTCGGGAGTCCGGATTATACGCGGCCTCTCCATTACGACGAGAGAAGAGAAGTAAAATAGACCTATTGCTAAATTACCCAAGCATCAAGGAGAATGCAGGAAAAGGGTTTTCCACGCGCCGCACGTGCCGGCCTCTGCAGCAGTAACTGTTCTAAAGCAAAAGCCTAAAACCATAGCCTCCTCTATACTCACAAAGCCTGGCAGTTCGACGACGGAGCCATAGAGTGCCCGGTCGAAGATTTGAAGCACGAGTATCTGGTATAACATAGCATCACAGAGCCATTTCTCTAGGAACCTGGACGTCAGCGCACAGAGTTTGCCGCGGCGAGGACCCGAAACACACTTGTTCGCTCGGGAGAGGTGTGTTTCTGCGTCTCGCCACAACGGGGCACCAGTCACGTGGAACTCCTCTCATCCGTGGTCTGCCGCTCCAGAGCCGTATATGTAGAGAGTTTGGTCAATGGGAGGCGCGGGCAGAGCCAGGGCGTGGGGCAGACTCGGAAAGAGGGCTTGGCATGCCGTCTTGACCAACCAGAAGCCGAAAAGGATCCCCTAGTGGTGGTAGCGAGAAACAGTTCTGATGAAAGGTCTATGTTCGTAAATGGTTTTCATCAGCGCGTAGGAGTGTAGTGTAGTTACTCTTTGTGGTTGAAAATAGGGTGCACGTGTTGTTTTTATCATGATCATGCAGAAAGATGTATCATGATCATGCAGCGCTTCGACCTGTGTGTTCTCTTCCCTTCTTGTCCGTGTGTTATTCGCGCTGTTTTTCAAATATGGATTCATACCAACTCGCCCAACTTTCCATTCTAGAAAGATGTAAGAAACGAATGCGCCGCTCAACTCTGTTTTGCTCGGACAGAGTGTGACCGCTCGGACGGCAGATTCCCGGCCCTCAGCGCTTGGCGTACGGATTATGTCGATCGTTCCGCTAGTCGCGCTCTTCCACCATCATTTTGGATGAGCGGGATTGAAACATCACGTGTACCATATTTTCAGTCATCGAGAGTTACTCCAATGCAGTTATCAGGTTTGTTTCTCGCGACCACCGCCAGGGTATTATTTCCGGCTTCTGGTTGGTCACATTCGAATTTCTGAAGACGCCCTGGAACACGCCCAGCCCGCTTTCGGCCAATGGCGCCTCCTCATTTGTCTTCTATACTTCCCAACGAATGGCCGAACTCTCTACATTTACGGCTCTGTGCCGCTCCACCTTTTCCATTTCGGCGGCCGCTTCTCTTGGCGATCTGCCAGGCTTTGTCGGTATAGACGCTTTACACACGCGCCAGATTGAGCCGCCATAGCCGCCCTTCTCTTGTCTTACCGAGATGCCGAGACACTGAAGCGGGCGTTGACGAGTCTCCACAACGGCCTATGCTGGGGGGAAGGACACAGTGACACTTAAAATGACAATAACCTGTCCTGCTGTGGAAATGATGAAGTCAAGCGAACGGAATAAGAGGGAACAAAAACTAAAGGTCAGTTATGGCGGCACCCATGCACAGCTGCTGTAAAGCGTCTATATAGGAGGTTATGCTAAAACAAATGGCATCTTGCACGCGCGTTTGTCAAAGCTTTATTTTGGTTATTTACTTTGAATCTTTTATACGGGGAAGGCGAGCGCGTGCGGTGGTGCGAACGTAGAGGTTTTGGTCACGCACACGAAAAAAACACGGAAACCTACCCATAAACAGCTTTGCTCTAAAACTCAGCGCTCGCATCATTCTCTCTTTGTAGTCGTTCCAAGCGCTTGTGTACCTAGTTTCCTTTCTTTCCGCTCTCCCGGGATGGTGGTCCGTCGCCCGTGTCTACTTTCCGCCGGGGGGTGGTCCCGTCACGCGTGTCTAGTTTCCTCCGGCTCCTCGGGGAGGCGATAGTCGTCCACGCGAATGTATATAAAAAACCAGAAGCACAATTTGCCGTTCTGCATGTTCTCACCTCTTTCCATTCTCCATTCTCACTTCTCTCCATTTTCTTACTTCTTTTCTCTCCATTTTTTGTTTCACTTCTTTTCTCTTTTCGTAATGGGGAGGCCGCGTATTGTCCGGACTCCCGAAGAGCAACGCGCCTACGAAGAGCAACGGCGGGAACGGCAACGAGAATGTCAGCGGCGGCGGAGGGCGGCACGAGTGTGTGCGCACCTTTCGTCACGATGACCACCGATCAAGACAATAAAGTTGTTCGTACCTTTGTTCAAAATTCTGTGTCACGTCTGTGTCCTGTGTTAAACAGCTTCTCTGGTCATCCACCTTCACAGAATAGAATGGCTTCCATTTTTTTAGTTTCGGTGGTTTTGTAAATCTTTTACTCATTCGATTACGTGCGGTTCATTCATATGCATATTTTTGATTATTTACTCTTTGGAGACAACGTACGATGATGAAAAGTCTTCGTGTATATATACAGGGTGATTCACGAATGGTGGACAAATTCGATATTGCTAAAACTACGCATCGCGCCAAAAAAAAGCTTGTGTCGTTTTGGCCCTAGGCCAGGGGCCTCTTTAGGAAAATGATTAAGGTTCGAGATAATTAAGTTTTCAATTATTTTTGCGTAATTATTTTTTTTTAAATATGGAGTTTAAGTGCTTGATTTTATTTGAAAACTTGCTGAGCATCATCGAAAAACGCTAAATAAAAAAAAAAAAATTGGGGTGTGATAGAAGGCACGAGCTGCATTTTACAGTTTACAATCGGAGCGCTTCTCGGCATTGACGGTACCGCGCCCCGTGGAGAAATAGTGCAACCAACATCTGCGTCGCTGTCCTCGCTCAAAGCAGCAGAGGCAGGTTGCACTATTTCGCTACGGGGCGCGGTGCCGTCGGTGCCGAGAAGCGCTGGGATTGCAAATCGAAACTTAAAAACTCGTTGAAGTTGCGCGGTTTTTAAAAAAAGTTGTAAAATACAGCGCGTGCCTTCTATCGCACTCCAATTTGTGTATTTAGTGTTTTTTGATGATGCTCAGCAAGTTTCCAAATAAAACCTTGTCCTTAAACTCAATATTTAAAAACAAATTACGCGAAAATAGTTAACAACTTAATTATCCCGAACTTTAATACTTTTTTCTGAATAGGCCCCTGGCCCAGGATCAAAACGACACAAGCCTTTTTGTGGTGCTATGCGCAGTTTTCACGATATCGAATTTGTTCCCATTTCCTGAAACACCCTGAATACTCTTAGATATATATATATATAAAGAAAATATAGTGTAGGATGCCGAAGAATATAAAGTAATGAAGTCGTACTTCGAAGCATTGTTGGTATTTTAAAGAATTTAGTGAATTGGCGTTTCGGCCTGCGTCAGGCCTTCTTCAAGACTTGTTTACTTTTTACAGGTTGTTCTTTTTTAAGCTTTACAGATTTGTTAAAGAAAAGCCGTGAAAGTTACACTTATGTGTTTTGTGCAGATGAGTTATACGACCAGGCGGTGGCTAATGTTTGCGATAAGTCGGCTAATTAATTAAAAATTGTTAATTAGTTTCTAATTATTGAAAATAGACGCTGAAGTTGAGGCTTGGGCGAGTAGGTACATATTTCGGAATTAAAAACAGCACGAAAAGACGAGGACCAGACAAAGAAGCAACACGGACGCAGCGTTGACTTACAACTGAGATTATTGATCGCAAAATCGCAATATATACTGCGTTGTCACGAACAAAAGAGAAGAAAGAATTCATCCCACGTGATACATCACCAATAAAAAATTAAAGGGAAGCTGAAGAGCTTTAAAAAAAAAATGAGTTAATGGTTGATTCTGACGAGTTTGTGCCTGCTGAGTCCAAATATCACAACCGTTTGACCCAAAATAATCCCTAAACGCGAAAACAAAACGAAGAAATCAGAAGCAATCGCCGCAGTGGCACGCCATTGGCTAGCCACGTGTGACGCGCCACTACGTCATAAAAGGACCATCTCGATTCTCGTTTGCTCCCTCGCTTGAGGAAGTAGCCGGGCGCCGGGTCTGCTGCTCTTGTAAATCGGGTTCGGCTTCTGATTTTTCGAAATTTTTCGGTGGATCCGAAAGAGGAATGTGTCCAGACGACCCTCGACGTGACAAAGTACGGGTTCCAGCCGTTGGAAAAGTAGAAAAATGACCCCCCGCAGTAATAAACGCAGACACGAGGAACCGCTTGCGCGGACGCGACGTGGCCGGCTTCATACCTTCAGGAACGTACTGACTGCTACTTATTGTAACGTAAAACGTTGTCAATAAACGGAGGGCTATTGACGGGACGCCTCAAGCCAGATTAGCATGACCCTCCCCAAAACGGTCGTCAGAGGACACGAATTCTGCACAAATCGGCCTTCGTGCTTGCCAGCTGCTGGACGCGTGAGCGTGCAGGCTGCATTGTTCATTAAGGCTGAAGTAATTTGAAAGAATAGTATAATCGGCTTCGGGCGACGGGAGAGCTTTCCCTGAGATGAGACGGGTGATAAGACAGGGTCGCCGTTCTGCCACCGCCATGTCCTTGCGCACTATGCGAATAACTGCGCAGAAGGTCCATCCTTGTGATAGCGGTACCCTCTGCTGCGTTTAGTTTGTTTGCCACAAACTAGTACGCCAGTATTGTTTAAAAAAAAAGCCTGGATGTGTGCCCGGCAGCCCTCAATTTGATGTCGAAATCGTAAAAGCTTCCTGGGCCTCTACATTCGCATACTCCTACCAAGATTTGTTGACTGCATCACACCACCACCAAGCATTATCATCGTTCGATCGCATTTCTACGCACAAAGAATTGTGGCATGACACAAACTTTATTCGGAAAACACTGCGTAACTTCTAAAAAATTAACTCAATTAAGAACAGAAGGTCACATGCTTTGTATTTCCAAAAAGTTCTCCTGAAGAGAATATGAACCTTTGGAAGGAAAATTTAACAAAATTTATGTTTACGTTTAAAAAATATGTGAGCTCAAAAAATGTCAGCAACTGTAAAAAAAAAAAAAAAAAAGTTTATGCTAAAACAAGTTGCACCGTGAAAGTCGCATTATGAATGCATGACCACTTATTAGAGCAAGCCCTCCTCTCCCAAGTGACTGGGTAGCCGAGTAGATTAAAAGCAAAAGAAAATAATCTTGGGCTACCCAAGATTGTTTTCTTTTGTTTCCCAGATTTCCCGGACCGGAGCCGGTCCGGAAAATATGGTCACTTCAACAATATAAGAAACCAACACTAAAACACTAATATAAGGCGGTTAACACAAGAGAGCCAGTGGAAACCCGCTATTCGGCTAAATGATCGCGGCTTTTCTAGCACACTGCACATTCTAATAACGTAATAGTTTTTTTCTAGAACAGTCGACCTCCAATTCCTACCTAGTTACGTTTCCTCTTTGCTTGTGACTTTTAATGCGCTGAATTGCCTTCTTACCTTCAAAGATGGTCGGCAGAGCGTCGGGTTCAGGCGAGCCTTCTTCAGACCAAAACCCATACGTACATAGTTTTCATATGCGCCGTCCGAAACACGTTTCGAGCAAAAAACGGTGTGCTTGCTCAAACCCACTCACCCCTTTAAAATATCGGTGACGAAGTGGAAAAGACGGTAAGCGGGAAGAACAACTGCGACGAGCGCTGTTCGTGAAAGCTGGCGGCTACACATGAGTACGGCATCGTGCAACAGCACGAGTCAGTTGGTTCGGTGCCACGAGAATTCTGCAAACTCGTGAACAAACGAGAGAACAATCAACACGTCAGGCGACTGAGTCAATAGCATGACCGGTCAACGGATAAAAGCAAGCTGCTATGCAGCGGCAGAACTACGACGGCTCGAAAAGACACTAGAGCAGCCCACGAGGAAAGCGCGGCCAGCCGCGGCGGGGTCCCCCAGCCGGTCCTTTTGTGACGCCGGCTGACGGGCTTCCTCCTCTCTCCCCTTTCCTTCTGCTTCGGAGAGGCGTGGCTTCGGCGCTACTTTGAAGGCGCATTTCCGGTTAATCCGCGCAGAAAATGACCAAACGAATACGATATTCGTGATGGCTGAGGTCTCATTGACTAGGCTCAGGTGTTTTTTCTCATACTTAAAACCGCTTCAGCTTCCCTTTAAGAAATAAAAAATGAAAAACAAAATGCGCCATGACACAGCCGTACGGATTACGTGTTAAAAAACGAGCAAGTCAGGGAACTAGAAAATTCATCTCTTTGCCTGATAGGGCCACAGAAGGCCTGCTAATAAATGCTGCACCCAACCTCGCTATCTCAACTGCCTAATATTATTCTTAATTATTTATTTTTATTCCCTACCCCTCTCCGTGACAATCTCTTCTTGTGTTTCAGACCGTTTCTGTGTCTTCACTTTTGTGTATTACGGAAGTGAAAGGCAATTCTCTGGTGATTTGTGCGATGTGCGGTGAACAAACCCTAGCGTTTAGTTTCGGAAAGAATTGTATATAATATATCGATGATGTGGTGACTTTCTATGTCTTAGTAATATGACAGCTAATAGCTAGTCGTGCTAGTTTACAGTGAAAGTTTTATAAATCGAAACAATACAACGTCTGTGCCTCTTCGATATTGAAAGGTCTACTCGGCGTACTGATTTGATTAGATATGTTTCTCAGTGGTTTCCCGCTCTTATAAAAACATAAACAACAATTCAATACCACAAAATGCGTTTATAATTGATTACAAAACGCAGACGAAAATTCAAAAAAGCTTTTTCACAATTCATAGAAACGCACGGGTCGCCATGCCTGACTTAGGTCTTGCAAAACGAAGACATCTTTTTCTGATATTGAGGCTTAAATATAGAACATACAAACAAAATACACACTTTCTCGACTTGCTTTTCGAGTAGACAACTATCATATCTGCATTTTAACGAAAAATAAAAAAATAAAAAATGAGTTTTTTGAGAAAATCGATTTCGAAATTGGCACTTTTTGGTTTTCGCATAACATTAACGTAAACGTACCGCAAATTGAATTTTATACAGCTGAATGATTTTATAATATCTATAAAGAGAGTGTTTTGGGCTCTCCATAGACATAAAAAGTATCGACGTAACCCAAGTAGATCGCCAGTATTTAATTGTCAAAGTTCGTCAACAATTAGCCGAGGGGGCGTTTTTGACATTTTTACAGAAAAAAAGCAAAACGCCTAAAATTATTTTATGGTATTAGAGCCATTTACCTGTGCTCACAGAGTGCTTGAAAAAAGTTATTATAATGTGGACTGAAAATCCAAGGCGGGAGATCGAGCGAAACATCCAACCCACGATGGATGTGAAAAACACTGTTTTCCGCCGCGGCCTCTTTTAAAATTCGTAAGTCGAGAACCAAAAATCCGGCGAACTTGCGGTTTGTGGCTACTGCGTTTTTAGAGACGGCGCCATAACATATATTTTTTTTCAGCGAAATTAAAAATTCGACCCTTTTTGCCTGCACGATTTGAGATGAAAACACCCATACATATATACAGGGTGTTTTTTTTTTAAGCTTAACAGATTTGTTTAAAAAAAGCCGTGAAAGTTACACTTATGCCGCTTGTGGAGGTGCGTTATACGGCCAGGGGGACATATTATAGGGGGCTAATTGTAACGATCAGTTGGCTAATTAATTAAAATTCGTTAATTAACTTTTTAATTAATGAAAATAGACATATGGTTCCAATTAGAAATTTGCTCAGCGTCATCGAAAACCCCTAAATCAGTCATTTTCAGAAAGAATTTGAGCACGTGAGAAGTGTAGTAGGGAACTGAAGTTACCGCTCGTGGAGCAGGTACAAAGCTAGAGGTTGCGATAAGGCGCCCGCGCGATTTTTCCGTCTCTTATCTAGCCCCAGCCTTGTACCTGCTCCACGAGTGGTAACTTTAGTGCACTACTACGCTTCTCACGCGCTCAAAGTCTTTCTGAAAATGACTGATTTAGAGGTTTTTGATGACGCTGAGCAAGTTTCTAATTGGAACCATATGTCTATTTTTATTAATTAAAAAGTTAATTAACGAATTTCAATTAATTAGCCGACTGATCGTCACGATTAGCCTCTATATATATATATACATATATATATATATATATATATATATATATATATATATATATATATATATAATAAATGAATGGTTACAAAAAAATGGAGGGTAAAAATCTGGCAATGCTAATCATTTTTCCTCGTATCTCTCGAAATTTCATCATTCCCTTTAAGATTTCTTCATAACACTTCGCTGTATTTTAGTGCAATGCGGAATGAAAACTTAAGCCTAATCTCGAGTCATTCGATTATTTCGACATTCCCCTTACTTCCTCAAATATGAAGTGGACACTAGAATTCACTGTCGGGCTGTTTCTTCGTTATTATCAGGTCATTTCATCAACGATTCACACCACTTTCTAAAATGAGGACATTTGAAGGATAGAAATTATGCCTTCGGGATTCCGTTATGAACCGCGACGGACGTCAGGTAGCGAGTGTAAAGTGATAATTAGAAATTAAATTACCTAAAATGCACTACTAACCTTTAAAATATTCTCTTTAGCTGGGATATTTTAATTATACGAGGCTATTATTTTCGTTTTCGGTTCGTGGCCAAAAAAGGAGGAATCCAGGACAAAAAGCTGTTGTGACAGCTTGACGGGGTCCTGTTTTATTACCCGTCGTCCGTGGTCCTGTTTGTTACCCATGGTCAAAATATGGCATAGCTGCTGTTAGAACTGACGCAAAGAAACTTTTGCTCTGCACTATATTCTGGCGAAGTGAGACTGTCTAAAATGTGCGATACCGGGACAAACAAACAAAGAAATCCGAGTGCCGTGACACATGTTACGCTACCGCGTAACGTGTGTGACAGCCAGAGCAGCTTGGATACATAAAATTGAAAGAATAAAACACGGAGGACAAGCACATACAACCACTTTCATAAGCAAGTGGTTGTCCTGTGCTTGTCCTCCGTGTTTTATTCTTTCAATTTTATGTATTCATGTTCAACCCGCTCGCCTTCACCGCAGCTTGGCGCTCGCGTAATTCGCTATCATCGCGGCGCTGTTGTCGTTTCTGCATCGCCTTCTGAGCACGATTCTTAGGACTTTCACCCCATCTTCGTTCTCGTTCTCGATTCCGCTCCTGTGTCTCGTACGTTTTTTGTCTACGATGCGCTTCCTCAGCGCCACGTAACTGAAAGTGGCGTTCTTCGGACCCTTCTGCGGTCTTCTGCAGGTCTTGCTTATATGACGTGCAAGTTCATCTGCTCGGATGGTTGTGCGCATGCGCCGGCACAACGATGTGTCGACTATAGCAGTATCACCAAGACAGGACCTGCACCTCTGTCCCCCAAACGTCATCACTATAATCCCCGACAGAGGGAAAGCGGCAGGTGCACGAAACAACGCTTCGTTATTTTGTGCACCTCGAGCGCAGCGCAGCCGAAGCACGGCAGGAGGCCTGGAGCGCTTGTTGGAGGCTGGGTGTTTGAAAGACATGCCCTGCCGTTCTCATTGTGCCCCTGACTATAGTAGCTTCGTTCGATTTACCTGCCCCTCCGGCACCGGGGCAAAAAAGTGTAGGGCGGTGTACTTCCTGTCGTACCTCAATACACATAACGGAAGTACACTGCCCTATACACCAACTCATGTTTACAAACAAACCGGAGCGCCACTAGCGGACGCCACCGACGCCACCGACGCCGCGCATGCGCGATGGGGGTGTGGACAAGAAGCTCCCTGTCGCCCATAAACAAACCATTGGAATGGGATGTTGTCGGCGTCGGTGTGAGTCCCCGCGCTCTTTTTCGCGTTGGAATTGTTGAATCTACGTCTTCCTGGCAATGTCTGACTACTTGAGCGGCCTCAGCGAAATTAACGAGGCTCGTTACACCGCAAAACTCGGCGTGAATAATGTAACATGCGGCGATTCATTCCGCGTGGACGCCGCAGAATGGACGCTAAAGCCTGATTCACACGGTAAGGTTCTGCTCGCTATTTTCAGTCATGACGTCGCTCGGGCTGCAAAGGCCTGAACCGTAGCTGAGATGTCGACGTCGATACTGAAAATCGAAAGCAGATTTGGACCGAGTGAATCAGGCTTAACACGTCAGTGATTGCCACTGGTAACAATTATCAACATTTCCTTATATATACTGTTTACACCGAGCCTACTTACCCGTAGCAACCATCAAACTTTAACGTCTTTTGAGGTCTGCTCTTCTTATCGCAATTACCGGGTCAACGTTTGGTCTGCGGGCAGCTGTCGTTTGAACGAGTAGAAGCAGCAACGTTTGAGAGCGGACGACAGCTGGACCGATGCATAGGCGGCCGTTCGAACCTGATGACGCACTGAACGTAGTCCGCAGGTGGTCCTTGCAACTTGACGGTTTTCCCGCGTTCATGTTGGAACAAAACAAATAAATCTGACGACCACAAGTGTCCGTGAATTCAATCCAAAGTGCTTCCCGCCCAAGCAATCGTGGTCCGACGGCGTCTGTTTTTCTTTTTTCACGGCCCCTGTTCACGTTCTCGGACGAACCGAGCAGGCAGAAAACGCTTGAAAACTGACCCTCAAACCTTTCCCGACTCTTTTGGTACAGCCTCAGATGTGGCGTTTTGACGAGAAGGCAGGTTTTTGTCAGTTTTCTTCCAAAGTAACGCAGGGATGCACGTGCCCCATGGCGGCTTCCGCCCACAGCCCCAGACCGGAAGTGCGCCCGACGCGCCACCACCGCGCCGTGACGTAGCAGAGATGAGTTCGTGTATAGTGCAGTGTACTTCCGGTATGTGTATTGAGGTATCTTTTTGTGCACCGGTGCAGGAGGTGCAGGTAGATCGAACGAAGCTGGTAGATCCACGGAGCACCACCTATGGACCCTTTAGATAAAAGAGCGTCATCTATCGCACGGAAAGAAAACTAGCTCCCGATGCCATCTTGAACGACACCGCGTCGCCCATTGAAAAAATGAGTGACGCGGTATCCTTTTTGAAAAATATAATCAGAATACATTCGCGTTTTGTTGTGCAAAGTCAGACGGAGAGTGGTTTGCTTGCCCCAATTTGAGAAGAAACTGTATTTGTCTTGTTCGGCCGTGATGTCCAGACTAAAAGTCAGCCACGTCGAACGGGCGACTGCCCGTTCGACGTGGCGTTTGCCGATTTGACGTGGCGACGTCATTTGACGGGGAGATTTAAGCCGGGGTCACACTGCTTATCTATCGTACAAAATACAGTCTGCATACAGATACGAACGCGAGTCACCGCGAGATCAGTGCTTCGAATGCCTAATGGAAATGAGTTCATGGAGGAAACTTGGCACTTGGCATTCGAACCACGGATATTGCGGTGACTGGTGTTTGCAGACTCTCTTTTGTATGATTTATGAGCAATGTGACCCCGGCTTCACAAGTGAGCCTTATACACTAGATATAGAGTTACAATTGTTATCCATGAAACGTGTGTGGAGATGGGTTTTTAATACGGCTTCGTGTGGAAAGTGGCGTCCCTAAACACGGAAGCTAGGTAAAACTACGGCGCCGCTTGTTTGGCTGGCAGATTTAAATAGCTGATTAATTAAGCGTTCAGACTGCTCAGTGCAATTAAAAGTTGGGTTATCACTATAATTTTGTAGCTAATACGTGTTCCAATTATTTTTCGAGGATCGGTCGTTTTAATAACTACATTCAAAAAGGCGTGAAGAAATTTTTCGGTCTTCAATATGACTTATTGAACAATATAAGTTAAAATAATTTCGTGCGAAGAATTTTAAGGTATGCACTTTATTTGCGTATGCGAGCAAACCTTAGAATCCGAGGCAGAACCTAAAAAACAGCCCTGTGAAAATTCTGATATAATAAAATTCGGCTTTTACATAACCAGTCTACAGCGGTTATGTTGTTGTGGTTGTTCAAAACGTTTTATTTAGGTATAGGACGGTACGACACGGCCGGTTATGTGCTATGTTCTGGGCAACCGGAACAAGACGAGCTAGTCGGTTATGTGCTAGCTCCTTCCAGGCAAACGGAAAGAGGCATTGCTTTCGCAAAAATGCTTCTAGACACGCAGCCTTCCTTCCTCCCGTGAAGCGTGCTAGCGAGATGGGCAGTCAGAGGAAATACGAGCACAGCGACAAGCAATCGGTGAGCCCGTAGTCACCGGATCGCTGAGAACTGTGCACTGCACGCTACATGAGCTCGCGACTGTTGGGAATAAATTATAGAATAAGAGGATGAGTGGAAAGGGTGGCTACCGCCACCCTTTCAACTCGCGTAGCCACAGACACTCCCCTATCTTTCAAAGCAAGGCGGCTGCGAGCGCATCAGTGGAACGCATAAAGAACGTTCAAGGAACTAATCCACTCTCACTTTTAATAAATAAAAGGTGCCATTTAGTCCCTTGGTCTTACTCTGAGCAGAAAGAGAAATACTGTCTCAAAGCGTGATGAAAAAACGGCAGTTGTATTGCACCTCCGTCCTCCTCACCACACAACGGAACAATACTGGCTCGACGTAGACAAGCCGGGAGCATCCATAAAGATGGCGTTCGCTAACTACCACGTTACACTCGTAGCCTGACCTACACCGCGGTCGATAACTGTGTCCCATAAGATTCCGTATGTTATTTGAAGTGCATTTTTTCTTCAAGTTCTTATTTATGATTCGTGAAATAGCCTGTACTAGTACATATATTGTCACGAATGAAGAGGTAATAGAACAAATAATAACTGAACTAAACGTTTAATGGGGCGAACTTGTGCCCAAAAATAAAAAAAGGAAACAGAAGATAACAGGAGAGCGTCGCGGGCGTCGAAGTCGGAGTAACAGCACAATTGAACGCTGAGGCGAAACTGACTGCGGCTTGCCACGCCGAGCCCCTTATGTATACATGCGTGGTCTTGTGGAATAATCGGCGTAGAAAGTTCGACGAGCGTAGAACATTCGGACCTCGAACAAGCAACGGGATTCCCGAATTTACCAAATACTAGATTGCAGGTGTAAACAAAAGATGCGTCGCTCCAAGGAATCGAACCCTGACTTTACGCGTGGGAGGCAGGCACAATAACCGTTAGGCCACGCGCGCGCTGCCTAGTTGGCCAGCTGCGCGCGCGGCAATATCCGTATCTCGGTTTCCCATCAGTGACTCGCATTGGCACCTTGCACTTGTTTCTTCTCCCTATTGAAAAGTTTCATTTGTAATAGAATTTTCTGTGTCCAATAAACACATATCAATCATACAAGATATATAAGTACATATTAGAACCATATAAGAGCAATATAAGAACTATATAAGATATATAAGAACATATACGGACCATACGAGAAACTTGTGAGAAGTTTCATATAAGTTTCTTATATGGTTCGTATATGTTCTTATATATCTGATATGGTTCGTATATGTTCTTATATATCTTGTTTGATTCATATGCGTTTATTAGGCAAAAAAAGTTCTCACACAAATGGCTTTTTCAATAGGGCTGGTTGTCCATATAACTTTAATATGCCTAACCAAAAAAAAAAAGAATATTTTATGATTAGCCATTTATTGCTTCGTAAATTCCGCTTTATCCACTCATGGAACAAAAAAACAAGTGTGAAAAAATCAGAATATTCAGTCTTTGTCCTATCTAATACTATTATTTTTTTTCCCAACAGGGTTCTTTCGGGATAATATGGGATCTTACGACAACCTCTATATAATGATTGGAGGAATGGATTTTTTCGTGACCCTTCTCTTTTTCGGTGTGTTCCTTTGGGAGCACAGGAATAGGGAAGGGTGGACCTCGATGAATTAACCGCATTTCACTCAGCATGATCAGATTTTATGTCTTACAATAAAAAGTTCGCTTTCCGCTTTGTCATCTATTCTTAGGTTGCAGCAAAGTACATCAACACGGACTTGCTCCTGTGCACTACTTAATTAATTGCAGGATATCTCCCTGGTTTAATCACCTTTGACTAGTGTGTAATCTGAATGCACTACTTTTTACTAAAAGTGATCGCAATTAAAATGTATTGATCGTAGTATTATTAATTTCAAGATACCAAATACATGTGAAACAGTTTTTGAATAATTTTAACAAAGTAGCTAACATAACAAAAAAGGCGCTGGGCGTCTGTTCCATTTGATATAGAGGAACTAAATGGCAGAGCAAACTTGATATGGCACATTTTATGTGCATTCAGGCATATAAAACGTGCCTTGTAATCTAGCTTAGTGAGCCGTTGCTTGCTAGACTTCAAGTGGTAACCGTACGTTTACTATTTGAAGACGTGAGTGCTATAGGCACTGAAACTAGTAGTACAAAAAAACGTTCTTTTTTTTCTAATTTTGTAGCTGTATGGCAACAGTAGTAATCCCTGGAAAGGGGAACAACGGGGACAAGGGACAAACGCAAATCTCCAAACACAGCTAGGTGGCTGGTGCGTGACTGAAAAAAATTCGCCTGGTCCTGGTAATTAACCAGGGACCTCTCTGTTTCCAGTGGAGCGCACTACCAGCTGAGATAACCAGGAGTTTGACGTCTGTAGAGCAAACAGGTTTTAACAGCTGCCACCAGCCTAGCACCAACATGGGTGAATGGTCTGATTTTAAGGTTACAATGTTAATGCAATTAATGCAAAGATGCCACGAGCTGGACAAGGGTGACAACAATAATCCCTAGAGAGGGGGTACAAGGGGGCCAAAGGACACACACGAATCTCCAAGCACAGCTAGGCGACTGGTGCACGACTACAATAATCTGCCTGGTCGAGGTACCGAACCAGGAACATCTCCATTTCTAATGGAGCGCTCTACCAACTGAGCTAACCAGGAGTGAGACGTCTGTAGAGCGAACAGGTTTTAATAGCTGCCACCAGTGTAACACCAACAAGGATGAACGGCCTAATTTTAGGGTTATTATGTTAATGCGATTAATGCGAAGGTGCCGCGAGCTGGACAAGAGTAACGATAATAATCCCTGGAGAGGGCGAACAAGGGGGACAAAGGACAAGCACGAATTTCCAAACACAACTGGGTGACTGGTGTGCAACTGAAAAAATCTGCTTGGTTCTGGTTTTGCATTCATTGCATTAACATCTGTATGATAGTTTGTAGTTTAACATCAATTATGTAAGGCAGTGGTTCTCAACCATTAATGTCTCGCGGACCCCTTGTGGATCGGCGGAGAGGATGTAGGACCCCGTTCGCGGTGAGGGGAAGGGAAAGGTATACGTTAATTATGATAATGATTTAATAAATGAACATAACTAAGGGGCGGTGTGGAGTAGACTTCTCTCATTGACATACACACGAGAAAGCTCACCCGAAAATTGGAACGTTTCTTCTCAATTGGATAAAAGACATCATTTTTTGCTGGTATTGACTAACGAGGCAAGGCTTCGCGGACCCCAGGAATGCCTTCGCGGACCCCAAAGTCCCGCGGACCCCCATTTGAGAACCACTGATGTAAGGAATGTTATGCACAATATTAGCTCACAATATAAAAAAAAAAACATAAAAAAGAAATTAACCGGTGTTCAGTGCAAGGTCATATGTCTTGAAAGTATGTCAAATTTAATTTGGTTGGAGTTTTTAAGGCTAGATCAACGCTGAAGGTTCAGTTCATAGGACTGCTATACATATTTGCTTTTTAGTGAAGCTTCTGCACTCTTAGATAAAAGCTAGTAGTACTTACTAGGTAAAAATGTTTTATTAGGTGAGCAGACGGGTAAAAGTTAGTAAAAAGTAATTCAGTTAAGTTACCATGTATCGACCTCAAAAGTAATGACTAGAATTTATATTACTCAAATGAAAAGTAATTGAGTAAATTACTAACTACCATAAAAATAGCGAATTGCTTTTGATGTTATTTTTACATTTTGTTATGGTAACAAGAAAGTATATATGTTTTGATCCGGTAGCGAAATTTTGTTAGCCAAATATAAAGCGGCTTGTGTTTTCACGGAAATGCGTTTATAGCTTGTTCTGCTCATGTGTGCCTAATTGTTTAGAATTGTTGTGTTTTTTTCCTCTTTTTTTTTGGGGGGGGGGGGGAGTGATGTTTTATAGATGTATAATTTCTACTTGAAGTGTAGCACTGCCTAAGCTTTATTTTGGAGACAGTATTTGCTTGATTAAGAGCGCTGCGTATAATATATCTAAAAAGTACTTGAAGTAAAGTACAAAGTAAATGAGAGGTTATATCCTTCAAATACATAACCTCAAGCCCACCAGGTGCAATGTACTTAAAGTACAGTACTATAGGTATAATGCACTTTCAAAGTAAAGCTCAAGTACTTTTTAACACAATGTTTCATGATGGCCTTTCGTGCCCTCTTCAGTGTGTTTTTTTTTTAAGTGGTATGCATTTCTTTTGGGACAATCTGAGGGGCATCAGTTTTTGGGAAATGACGGCAAATATTGGATATAGTTAAGTCGCCACAGATTAGTTGTTTTACTCTCACTGACGAACTGTTTAACATAATGAACTTACTAGACACTTATGTGTATCGGTCTTATAGCCGCCGTTACTTCACTCAGAGAAATGACCGGGTGACACCCCGATAGACGATAGTGCGCTTTCGCATGTCGATGGGCTATTTTTGTTTTCAAATTTGGGGAATGCAGTTTCAAGTCGGGAGTTACACTTTCCTCGGAAAATACCAGAAAAAATACTTTTGTTAGGTACAAGTACATGCTGAGTAAATGTACTTCAAGTGAAGAACAATTTTCTAAACTTACTTAAAGTAGTACTTTAAGTATCATGTACTTAATCTACTTACCAACATTGCTTGTTTGTTATTTTGTATGTATAAACATTGGGGGAATTACTAAGATTTCTCGAACGATTCTCGAATCTCGGAAGACCTGCATATTCCGAGTTTTGGGTGGAAAGGCAACGCAAAGAGGTCACCTTTGCGTTGCCCTTTAGCACGCGATTCTTAAAGTGCAGCACATATTGCGGGAGCACCGGATGAGCTTCAGAGCGGGTGCTGCATTTTGTTGACTCTTTTGAGTGATAATGCAGTGTGTACACCTCCTCTAGTGGGCGAGAGTTCTTGGGTTGAGGGGAAGCGTGGACAAGCCGTTTCTTCAAATGCGTCAAGTTTCCTTGAACTTCGGGGCAAAAAGGAAAGCCAGTCTTCGGCGCTAATCCTGCAATTACTCGGCAGCACTTGCGACGTGCCTGTTCGTTCCCCGCGCCTCGTAGCAGGGTTTTTGTAGTGGGGGCTCGTGAAACTTTTAGGGGGTTTGGGACCCTCCAAACCACTCCTAACCAGTTTTGGCGGTAACGCGTTACAAGTAACGGCGTTACCGGTATCGCGTTACTTTTTTGGTAACGTAGTAACGTACTCGTTACTTTTCCAAAGAAGTAACGGGTAACGTACTTACGTTACTTATTTTGAGTAACGTGTAACGAAATTACGTTACGTTACTTTACTTCCTAGAACTTAAAAAAATTAATTTCGAAATTCAGCTGTTGCTAAAGTACAACAGCGGAGTGTGCTTCGGGTAACGGAGGAACTTGTTTACAGCAACTATCTGTACTTCGACATGTTGTGAATAAAATATATTCAAAGTTTCAATATCGGCTGGTCTTAATTTCTGTGCTAATGAGGGAGGCCGGTTCTTCTGTTAAGTTCCGTGCCAACATGTTATAAATCAGCTTCATGTATACTTCCGCGTTTCTTCTTGTAACTATTCGGGTGAAACCCTAAAAAAGAGAGGGTAATTAAGTTTCCGCATGGACATATTTTAGCTATGGCGCTTACGCACATATCAAACGTCGAAACAGCAAATGTTTTAGTTCGTGAATAAAAAGTAACGCAACAGTAACGTGCGTTACTTTTTATCAGTAACGGTAACGGTAACGCGTTCCTTTTATTTTGAGGTAACGTAGGTCGGTAACGCGTTACTTTTATTTGCAAGTAACGAGTAACGTATTTAGTTACTTTTTTTCGGTAACGCCTACAACACTGCTCCTAACCCCCCTCCCCGGCCTAATCGACAAGCTTCCCCCCCTTTGAAAATATTAGCCGATCTTCCAACATCTTATCTATTTTTGTGCAGGAATGTTTGTTGATAAGCAAACCTATATCACCAAAATTCTAAAGTATTTGTAATTTGAGTAGTCGTTACTAGGAAAAAGTAATTAAAGTAAACTACTAATTACCGAAATAAAAGATCTAGTTGAAAGTTACTTAACTACTCAGAAAAGTAGTTAAGCCATAGTAACTTGAGTATAGTAGTTGAACTACAACAAGTCTGGTGCCTAGTAACCGTAGCTAGTAACGGTTACTGTAGTTCACTACCGTTAGCTAGTAACTGGCTCTAGCTCTCACAAGAACCAGTGGCGCTAGTTAACGTTGAATTTAAAATTGGCAAAAAATTATGGCCGCTGAGAAATATTTTTTTACGTTGCTTATAATCAGATTTGCACAGCATTTATTTCACATTTGCGCACGTATTATACATTGAACTCAGACAAGGAATTTTAACACAGAAGACACACACACGCGCAACAAGCACGCGGTGACACACTTTTTTTTTTTGCCGACTTGAATTTTATTTACACAAAATGGGCGCCATGTACACGGTTAAAATACAGATTCACAAGGGCAGTGCTCAGCATTCGAAGTTGGCATATACATGACACGAAACAGCCTGCATCACCTCTGTCTTCGAAGTGTTCTCGGCGCTGTGAGACGCGCTGCCAAATAAGACCATCCATCTAATTTAGAGTTGTGCGCTGCAGAAACGAGGCTTGTCGTAATCATGGAGCTTTCTTCAATGTGGCGCGACGCCGGGTTGCCCCATTCAAAAATCAAGGGGGGATCTGTGCGGGATTTCCATATTGCATGCAACCCGAGCAGAACAAGTGCTTCACAATATTTACTGTCGGGGCCAGTGCCGAATTAGAGAAACTTTGTACTGTGCCAGTCAATCTAAAAATTAACTTGCAGTTTAGAGCGTAGGTCTGCTCAAAACAGTTCTTCGTTTGGGCAAAAAATGAAGACATACTGGAGAGTCAGGCGTTGTACACAGTCGCAGTTCAAATTCCACGGAACAAAAATCCTTTTTCGTCTTGCCGCGTCTTCACCGGCAGTACCTCGGTGTAAAGCAAATAAAAATGTACATTGCTGCTTTTCGGACTTGATAATTCCGGAGGCACTTAAATACTGTAGATTCCTCAATGGTCCTTTGAAAGGGGGGATAAAGTGGTGGTGGAAATACAGTGTCTAAGGTGTCCCAATATAGCGCTTTTCTTTTCCACTTTGCGGAGGTATTGCCGAGGTATTGCCGAGAGAAGTGTGCTTCAAACAATTTAATTTTATTGGCAATTTCCGAACCTCAGCACATCCCCTGGCGTTGCTATTTCTATGATTATAACAAGCCAGGGGGTAAGAAACCGTTCGCCAAGTTTTACAAATGATTGCAGTATGACTGAGTTCCGGAGGTCACGAAAAAATAAATACCTTTGAACTTTCAGCTTGATCTCAAGATTCACGACTCCGAGACCTCCTTTGACTTGACTGATAAATATGTTTGCTTATCTCATGCGCTCAAAACTAGAATTCCAAAGGAAAGTAGTACAAGAACTATGCACCATATGAACTTCACTTGCATGACACGGCACAACTTGAGCCGCATGCCAAACGGTATAGAAAAAAGACGGAACTGCAAACAAAGGCACGGTTTAGCATCAAAACGTTTCTGCCGCGCCAGTCCAGCATTTTGGCTTTCAAACTGTTGAGATGCGACGACACGCTAACCCAATCGCAACCAACAATGGCTACCGATGCGTCTATTATACTTATCATTTGAAAGAAGTAGGTTAGTCAGCGATCACCTCGTTCGCAAACGATGTTACCAATATGGGCCTGCGTTCTGACCCATATTTTTCTACAATATCGTTGCTAAATATTCTAAGGAATGCATCTCTAACTAAGATGTAACGGTACACAGAGCAATTATTTGCGACAGTTTATAAAACAGCGGCCCCATAAGTTCCCAGCATCCTGTTCTCGCTTCCCCGCATCAACTGCCCCACTTTGCGCACGCGCGTCTCTGCGGCAACCCGATCTTTTAGACACCACTCCAATCCAGCACGCGCATGTTCATCGCTTTGGAAAGCAAGCAAATCACGCGCCATACGCACGAACACTGAAAATGGAAGCGGCCATGAGCCCTTTTCTTGAAAAGGTCTTTACACCCTATTTCCGCTTCCTGGTCGGTACTTTACGCTTTTACGGACACTGTCACGACTGAAGACCGCCCCATGAGAACCATCCAACCACCGACCACACACAGATCATGAAGAAGACGTTCTCAGTGTCAAGTAGGAGCGAAGCAGCGGACCTTCTTAAACGGCGAAACCCATGCCACTGAACCGGCCGAACGATTGCCGTCTACACTCATCGACAACTTTTCTTGGCAGTACAGTGGAAGTTGAGAAGAGTGACGTGGATGTGTTTTGCGAGTGCAATAAGCGTAAAGCCGTATGTGCCCCTGGAGCAGCGTTTTATTTCTTTTTTGTGACGACTGTATTTGTAACTTGCGGCACTCGCAGTCCACAAACCAGCTTGATCCAGAGTTCAGTGGTGACGGAGGAGGGGGGAAAGCTACGTCTTTTTTTGTCGTTAGACGGTTTACAGAATGCCGCGCAACAGCTCCTCATCACTGCTCGGTGGTCTGGCTCATTATCAAACGTGACATCAAATTTGAGCGGGGCTGGCTTAATTGTGATTGGACAACAGATTGTACACGACCATGTAAGCCGCGCTTCAAAGATTTTCAATCTCGCTGTCTCGTACTTTCGCCTTCGAAAACCACCCTTGCTCCACAGTGTTGCTCTATTTGTGCTGCCATGTGATTCATTAGAGTGCATTTGGAACTTGGCCATGGTTAATAGTGCATAAGATCAACCGTACAGATTGTTTTCCCCCCTTTATTGATAGAAAACTGCAGGAAAAGCTGGACGATCCTTAACTCCGGGGCCGATATATGATGCGAAAACATCTACGCTCGACACACCTTCCAAACTTTGCCGTGGCGCCGATTCTTGATCGGTATACAATCAGGCTGAAGTCATAGAGACACAGCACTTCGGCGTACCAAGGAAGCTTTGATCACGCCGTGTGACCAGCGAAACTTGCTTTCGACGAGTTGTGACTTTTTCCTGAGGTATTGTGCTTTCGTAAAAATGTCCACGTGTTCGTAAAGGCAAGTCTCAGAGCTTACACAGGGTCTCAAAAATCTTTTCAGGCGAATGACGACGAAAGAATAGAAAACGTGTCTTCAGCACGCTGCCGCCAGCCTCTGCAACGCTAGTAAAACCGCAATTTGTGTACGAGCAAGATGGCCATCCAATGGCTACACTAGCGGGAGCGGGAAGCGCGATCCAGCAATTGTCATAGAGATCAGTGATGCACACCAGCCCGGGAACACGAGAAGGGCACACGACACACGGCAAAAACGGCAGGTTCGGATCGCAGAAATGAGCGTCTCGCAAACTACGATTGTTCCCAACGTGGCCTCAACCCGCTTCTCGTACTATGTTGCCAAGCGTCTCTTGCGAAAGAGAAACATATATTTTAAAGAATACAAGTATAAAAAAGAATGAACTTCCTTGTCTTTGGAAACGTTCTTAGCACGCGCTACGGGGCTATATTCGTCCCAGTTAAAACTAAAATGAAACTGTAAATGCTGCCAAAATAATGCAAACGGGAAGAAAGTCAGAAGCCGCCTGGCCTTTGCATCAACAATGGCTGCGCTCGCGGGAGGTTTCACCTTATGATGTACCGCAGGAAAGGCTACAAGCGCGAGCTCCTTGCTCTGTGGCACATCTCGGCGGCACAAGCTCTCGTGACTTAAGAGCGGCTGTCCACGTTAGAGCTCGCGCTTCTAGCCTTCGCTGTCGAATACAACAGGACGTCGTGCATGAGTTAGTTCCGAGTGCTCCTTTTTACCGTGCTGCAATTTCCGAAAATCTACGGTTGTCGGGCTACCACTGCGTGGTCTTCGGATGGATAAATAATTTTAAAAAGCATAAGAACAGTAGCAGAAAGTGTGCCATGAGCACAAGAAGCTGCAGCGTGAGTGTGGCTGCAATGTTATCGAGCTTCGTATTTTCCCTCAAGAATCCTTGTTTATGAAGTCTGTCGATTGCGAGCTTGAATAGCGAGAGATTCGTATCAGACTCAAGGTCGCGTTTAAGCTCACGACCACTTCGTCTACGACAAGAGGACCGATTTTAATTCCCGGTGCAGGTGGTCCAATTAGGTTATCACTGCAAGCCCCTTGGTATGTGAAAGGTATGAAAAAGTCTACATGCCACCACTCAAGATGGAGCTATCAAATGCCGAGAGCTTACCTGCCTAGACTACATTAAACTGCTCATATATACTTCGCTGTGGAAACTCAATCAAAACACCCCACCGTCTTCGTCGTCGTTCTCTCGAGGAGGCAAGGTGATGGCCTGGGAGTAGCCAGCTGGATCCAACCGGACAAGCTCCAACCAAGTCATTGCAGCCGACCATAGCCAAGTCTAGCCAAGTTCCCCCCATACCCACACCGTTGCCTACCTAGATAGCTGTGCTGCCAGAACTAGCCGGTATTTCTCTTTCTAAGCCGCTAGACGGCGTCGTCGGCGCCGCAATTCTCAAGATGGCGGCGCCGTTAAAGAAAAGGTCTATAGATTACCTCTATTGGGATACTACCGAGGAAGGGGGTACCTCCCTTCTCACTCACTTCAGTTCGCCTCTCGCAGGCCTCTCGTCGTTCGAAGCGCCATCTAGATTTTCGTTTACGAACTGTGTGCTCCATAGAGTACGGAGAAGCGCCATCGAGACGCCGCGCTTCGAAACATACGTATCCCATAGAATACACTGCAGTTACCAAAGCAGCCGTCCGGCGCGTCGAGCGACCGGAGGCGAATCGTGGTGAGTGAGGGGGGATACTACTCGGTGCAAGCAGCGTCTATGAGCAGTTCCGCAACTGAGCTAATCTAATAACGTAGGAACGTCGCTCGACGCGTCGAACGGCTGCTATGATAACTGCGGTGTATTCTATGGAATAGATACGTTTTAAAGCACAACGCCTAGATGGCCTTCAAGGTCTGCTTATTGAACACACAGTTATGAAACGAAACTCTACATGTCGTTTCATCTAGATGCCGAAGTGGCAATAAATGACGTCACAGGAGCCGGACTGTCATGCTGTTGCATGGCGAGATCCTGGCGGTTGATCGTAGAAATGCTGGCGAAAAGCACGAGCGAACGCGAGTGTCGCTGTCGATCGTCACGGCGTCCCAACGTCTGACTGCCTGAACTTCCGTGGACTGTCACAATGGAGAGCGACTTGGAGCCGAACAGGCGTCTGCCACGTCAACAACCGTTGCTGGAAGACCACCAGGATCGCGTCCGGCGACAGCATGACACTTTTATGACGTTATCGGGCGGAAATTGAGGGACCACTTTTTTGGACGCGGTAAACACACCAGTCCGAAACGCGCTCCAGGCACCCTACTGGAACGGAGGTTGCGATCGCTATTTAATCAGCTCCAACCCTTAAACATGCCCCCTACTACAATACTTGAGGATACGATTGTGTGTGGATACCTCCCTTGCGTACCGAAACAGTAGGTGCGTCGCTAACGCTGACCGTCGGCGATGTAGGAGACGCCGCCATCTTGTCCGCGCGTTTGGGGTATTAATCAAATAGCTATTAAAAATGTGGTAACGTTAAGAAAAAGGTAGTAACTGCTGCGTTTACTAATGTTTTACTATACCTATCGCGCGTTTGAGGAAGTAAATAGTTAGTGAAAGGAAGTAACGGACGGAAAAATGTAGTAACTGCTGCAGTTACTAGCTGTTTACTAGCTTTTTTTAAGAGTGTGGCTGCACAATAAATGACACATTGCGAGAGAAATCTTTTTTACCGCAATGTTTTCACTGAAGTAGATAATTGTTTATTTCTGATAGACACGAGCACCCGGTTTCAACTTACATATACTCAGGGTCAACTTTCCGTGGCAATGCAGTCAAAAGTAGGAGCGCGTGCACTCGCGCACTCTGAACGCCGATCGAAGCTGTGCAGTAGTGCGTTTCGAGGAGCGCGCGTGTTCAGCTTCAATCGGCGCTCAACGTGCCCGTTGACACCGAGTAAAATATCAACTCAATACGTAAAAATATTACAACGCCATTTAGCTTCTATGCCAAAAGATGCGTTCAAGCGAATGCAAGAAAAAAGGATGGGTCTTCATAAAATTACGAAGAAAAAGGTACGCTGGTAGCGAATGTGTGACTTAAAGAAAACTGCAAACTAAAACTACGGAACATTTTTTGTTGAGTTTTGGCCTTCGAAATGGCAGAGGGCAGGTCTTGCGATTTTTTAGTTTTAACGGTGACATATCTTGGAGTCTGCAACGTTTAGATTATTTTAAAGAAAATAATCCCCGTTGAAGGAGAACAAGGGGAACAAAGGACAAACACAAATCTCCAATCTTGGGTCGCCCACCAGTCATGTGAGAGCTGCTACATTGGGCAGACGGGTCCGGCAGCACGCGGCGTCGGTGCAGGGCACTGGAGCTGGGCAGCTTGCAGCCCATTGCCGCACGTGCGGGTGCCGGCCGAGTTTTAGCAGCGTCTCCATTATTAAAAGCATAGAGTTATTACAATAAACGCTAGAGGCACAGCTGGCGCTAGTGTCTACGAGACTTCCGGTTGCAAATTGAAGCAGACTGCATGCAGTCTACTTTTCCAGTCTTCCTGTGTAATCCTACGGGAAAACGCGCGTGAATTTTGTCTCTTCGCTGGAAAATAACATGAATAACTTTTGTTATTTTGGTTGTACCGGATAGTATGTATCTTTATTAATATGGTGATGGTGTAATTGCTTTAGTTACAGCATTTTTTCTTTACCACTGAACGATGTTAAACTTCGCTATATTTCATGCCTAAAACTCTGTTCCATGGCAGGTATGTAGAAACGAGCGACGATTCTAAGCAAAATAACGATCGAAAAGAATGTAAAGTGTGTTCAAAGTTCGCCAGCATTCTGTTGGTGCTTATATATTGTTAATATGCCCGCTTTCACTATATGAAAATGACCCCGTCATGCATCTTTACGAGTGATTAAAAGAAATGTTCGAAACGTAAAGAATAAAGTACGTGGGCTACTAAAGGTGTGTTTTCTTATTATTCCCTATGTCGGGCAGTTTTTATCGGGCACCTGTTCTCTGGCTTCTCCCTATTTGCAAAGATTTGGAGCGTGCGGGTGATGATTTGAACCCAGGGCAAGCATCTTCGCGCATATTAATGAGCAGAAAGAATAAAGCAGTACTTATTTATTGCAAATCGGACTATATTACTGACTTTCAATTTATTTTGATCGTCTGCAAGCACAAGGAGTTACTTATCCAGTGTTACTGCGTAGTTCTTGCCGTCTCTCGTGGTTTTCCACATGTCCTTCGTTCGTTTGGCACGTGTATCCCCCATGCTGGAAAGCGTCGACGCCGTGTTCGCGTTAACAGTGTCCGACAGTGCAAATAAATACACGTACGAAGTGGTTCTAACACCGTTTTGCATGCCACGAATTTCACATAAAAATGCTGTAACTGACCAATTATTTCCTCTGCGTGACTGAGAAATGTTCCAATGTGCCTGGTACGCGCAAATTATTCGTGATATTTGCTCTTATAATCGAGCGCAGAGAGAAAATGCACTCGCTTTTTCCCATAGGAATGCATTACCGGAAGTCAATTTGACTGCTTGCTGTCTGCTTCAAAATGCAACAGCATACTAGCGCCACCTGAGCCTCTAGCGTTTATAGTAATAACTCAATGATTAAAAGACACAGAAATGCCTTTGCGCGCGAGACTCTCGAGGCCCTGGCCATTGAGCAAAGCGCCGATGACTGCGTGAGCATGCCTTCCATCATGGTCAGCAAGAAAGAAAGGCAGTTTTTGCAGTGTGGCACGGCCCCGTGAAAGGGAATAAGAGGGATGTGTCGGCGGTGGTTGTGGGCTTGGGTCATGGAGGTGTTAGTGACCAAATTTAGTAATTTAATGTAAATAATTAATTTATTTCTATTTTCATTTTAATTGAGTATTTTAGTTTAGTAGTGTAATGTAAAGATTTAGGGTGATTCATTGGCAATACTTGAGTTGTGAATCTTTAGGTCAAAGTGATGAAGAAGAAATATAAAGTCTTAGTTGATAGTCAGCAGTGTGTATGTCTCTGTTTATCCCTGTCTGTGTTTTGCCCCTATAGTTCTAGCTGACCGTTTACTTTTGGGTCATTCCACGTGAAACGTCCCAGACGTTGCGCTCGACCACCTCCGATCTAAAAAAAAAAAAAAAAAATTCATGGGCTTTGGCCACAATGTCCGTAGCCATAACCTAAAATAGTTTTGACGAAAAAAAATTTGTGATGACGTGAGCGCGATTTTAATTTTTGAAAACAGCGTGAAACTAGGCATCACTCAATAATTTACGAAAAATCAGCTTTTTTATGAAACACCCAACAATACTTTTTTCTTAAATTTGCACGGTTGTCGACTTACAATCTGGTTGGGTTTGTGCAGTTTTGTTTAATTTGAATATTTTTTTAAAATACATAATTTTATTCAAAAATAAACATTTTTGTCATTTTATTAAAAAATATATCATTTCTCCCGGGACCGAATATAACTTTTTACTGGCTGCCCTTTAGGTATATAACCTATACAAATATTTTAAACCGCTCAATTAAACATCTTGCAGTAAAAAAAAAAAAAAATCCTGAAGTTGCCAAAAAGTGCGTTTTGACGTATAAACAGCCGTTTATTCCACCCTGAGGTGGTCCAAGTAAAAATACAAAATATGGTGGGTTCGGAAGAAGGATTGATCGTCTTTTGATTCTGAAAGTTTAATCAGAGTTATTTTTGTTTAAAGCGAGAAAACAATTTTTGAAGTTGAACTCTCGCACCACTACCCGGCGTCGCTTCTTAACGCCTCTTCGCCGCACAGCACGCCACCTGCGACGATAGCCGAAGTGATTAGGTCCAAAGAAACAACGGAGTTTGCTGCCCGCTTCCCCTCGTCCCTCTTTTCTGGCTGTAAGGGAAGAAACGGCGGGTATCGTGTACTAATCGGAGGTGCCGCCAGTGCGTCGCCATAGCAGCCCCGTTGTGCCCTTTGTACCCGAGGGCGGCTCCTCACACTCCGAAACGCGATGCCTAATCGACGGGCGGCATCAGCTGACGTGGACGTCTGAAACACGATACTATCGCCGCGAAATCTAGCCGTCACGCATGCTGCGGTGAAAAGCGGAACTGTGGCTACGTTTACATGGATGCGACTGCAGCGCATCGGATCCAGTTAACGAATCGAATCGGTCCATGTAAACAACTCGGATCGGATCGGATCGGATCCGATCCGATCCGCTGGGACGGGATGGTTTGAGATGGTCAATCCGAATCGAGACTCTCCATGTATACGCTAGCGGATCGAATCGAGTGCTCGATCGAGGAATTACGGGAGCAAAGCTCCCGTAATCCCTCGCTCCAGTAAGGCAAACCGGACACCTCGGAAACAATCTGAAGGTCGCGAGGTTTGCGTTGTGATCCTTCGACACGAGGTGCCGCTACTGGTCGATCCGAATCCATGTAAACGTAGTGGTTGAAGTGGATCCGATTCGCTAACTGGATCCGATGCGCTGCTGTCGCATCCATGTAAACGTAGCCTATGATCCGGTTCGCGCTTACTTGGAAAGCAGTGAAGGCTACAGGCGCGTGATCAAAGCTCTGAAACGCGCTGATTCAGTATGCTAACTCGGACGCTTGAAGCGTCGTCACAAGCCAAGATTGCGCTTCTAGCCTTATTTTCGGTCCATGTTGTCAGTGCGGGAATCTTTACATGACCCATCGGAAATAATGAATAAACAAAGGCACGAGTCCGCACTATTGACACTGGGTATCGAGACTTATTCCTTGCCTTTTGAGGAACCCGCTTCTGCCCTAGTAAGCTAAGAAAGGGCTGACAAGAGAGAAGTTGACTTTAGAACGACCGCTTGAGATCGGAAATCTGTCGAAGAAAGAACTTCATTTTTCGCCAAGTACGTTGTGCGGTGGTGTAACGATGGATGAAGCTGGTCCCTCTGGAGAAAGAAGTCAATCTACGCTTCCTGTGGATGCTGATCAGGGTACGAAGGAAAGCTGGCTTTATTTTGTACAATACAATGATAGTTGTATCGTGTTTACTCGTGTCTACCCTGTCACAGTATCTGTATAGTTGCCGCCGCTCATTCATGACTTTTTCAAACCAAATAGACTAGCTATTTGTTTTAAAGCTGGCCGTTCGTCGTACATGTAGTATGTGTTACGTTAGACATGTATAAGCCCAAGCTGTAGGGAAGGATGCGTTGGCTTATATTAAATACACATGGTTCGCCTTATACCTGTCACAAACCAATTAGCGTTATAAAAGTTTCAAAGCCGAATGGCGTTTTGCGTACAAGGCTAGCTTCTGCACGAAAGGCGCATATGTGCCGACTTGTCATTTATGTGCAGCACGCAGATATGGCTCACATAAATGAAGGAGCAGTCATGTTCCTTTCAAATTTATTTTTCATTGCAGAAGCCGAACTTTCTCCGTGCTCCCTTGGTGCAAGGGGTTGCCATGTGACCACACAGACCAAGACGCGGTCCCTCATCAACGCTCAAGACCTGACGCAGACGGATCGGCGGCTCCTATCGCTCCGTTCCGGGCGCCCACAAGGTGACATCCGTACAGTGTGTTCACATCATTATCAAGGATACCTTAAAAAGTACACATCACTGATTGCATCCAAGTGGTGTTCTAACCCTTTCTATGAACACATCGAAAACCGCCGTGGATCAGCTGTCATTACAATAGCCTTGGCAGATGCGCACCCCAATTTAAACCTTATTCCTGGAAACCGACTTTGTCAAGCATGGCGGCGAAATTGTTTCGAATTGAAGAAGAGACCTACTTTTCAAGCACCACCACCACCACCTCTGGCTCGTGATGCCCCTTCGGAGCAAGATGACCCCGATGTAGCAATTGAGAGTGTCAATGAGGCCCTCGCAGCCGTTGGAGAGAGCCCTCTCCAACGAAAACGAGGGCGAACAAGCCGCGAAACATACGCCCAAAAGAAGGTTAGAAAACTTAAAATCTCTGCCGAAAGAAGAATTTATACATCTTTGGGTGTACAGCAGAAACAAACTTCTCAGCCGAACCAGGATGAAGATTTTGTTTTGAGTGACTACGTCTCACTTATGCAAGATGTAAAAAACAAGTTTGACCTGGAGAAAAATAGAGAGAAAAAATTACAACTTCTAACTTTGGCCCCACCCTCTTGGTCTCGCGAAAAGATTATGAACTTCTTTGGAGCCTCGGAACGACAAGCGCGTCCAGCCGTAAAGGTCAGGTCAGAATCAGGAATATTGGGCACCGTGCCAAAAAGAAGAGGCCGCCCGGTCAGCGAAGAAGTCAAGGCCTCCAACATGGAGTTCTATCAGGACGACGCTGTCTCGTACATCCTACCGGGAAAAAAGGACGTGCTCCGTGGTCGCCAAAAGCGTCTGTTGTTGCTCAACTTGAAAGAAATGCACGAGGAATGGAAAAAAAGCTGCGATTTCAGGTGCGGCTTTTCAACATTCGCAAGTCGGCGGCCTTCACATTGTGTCCTAGCAGGGGGGAGCGGCACTCACACAGTTTGCGTGTGCATGCAACACCGAAATTTTAAGCTCATGCTTCATGCTACAGGATTAGACGAAAGCACCGAAGAACTTCTATCCACTACAGTATGTGATCTACACAATGAAGAGGGCATGCTTGACAGGTGTGCCAAATGCCCAAGTACCGATTTTGCTGATACTTTGCTCCGCAGCACTCCACTTCTTGACCCGGAAGAAACGGATTACGTCCATGTGCAACAGTGGGTTAGCGGGGTGCGTTGCCAACTGGAAACCATTGTTCTGACACCAGACGAGTTTCGCGAAAAATTCTTAGATATGCTGAAGGCACTGAAGGCTCACCACTTTGTGAGCAAACAACAGGCACGATACTTGCGGGAGCGCAAAGCAAACATAGGCAAACACGAGGCAATAGTACTCAAGGTCTTCGCTGAAAATTATAGTTTCATCGTGCAGGAACCCCGCAATCCAATCACTGGGTGAATACTCAGGCATCAGTACACCCCGTTGTTATTTACTTTCGCAAACAAGAAGCCACCACCCAAGAGATTTCTATAAAATCATGCAGTTTTATTTCTGACTGCCTAGAACACGACACGGTGGCAGTTTCTGTACTTCAGAGTGAAGTAATTAATATATTGAAGCGAGACCTTCCGCAAATTAGAAAACTTTGCTACTTTTCAGATGGTGCGTCCTCTCAGTACAAGAATAAAAAAAAAAAAAACTTGCATACCTCTGTCAACACGAAAATAATTTCGGCATTTCCGCTGAATGGAATTTTTTTCGCAACGTCCCACGGGAAGAGTGCTTGTGACGGAGTCGGGGGTACAGCGAAGCTTCTGGCAGCAAGGGCCAGTCTTCGAAGTCCCTTCGAGAACCAAATCATTACCCCCCAGCAGCTGTTTACCTGGGCCAAAAATAACGTCGGGGGCATAACAATACTTTGGGTGCCGAAAGAAATGGTTGAAGAAAAACGAGCTCGACTCACTTCAAGATTTAGCTCAGCGGTCCCCGTCAAAGGGACAAGAAGTTACCATCACTTTAAGCCTGCCCCCGCAGGGGGCACCTGTGAAAGCAGGTGTTTGGAGAGTGGCGTCTCCATGGACCCCAAGCCCCGCAGGGGGTGCCTGCACCTTAGGTGCTAGGTGCTTGGTGAGTAGCGTCACCACGGACCCCAGCTGCGTGGGCCACCATACCCGCACGCAGGGGGCACCTACTTTAGTAGGTGCTTGGTGAGTGGCGTCACTACGAACCCCGAGCCATGTGGGTTCGCCCACCCACGTCTGGCTGTGGGTGGCTTAACCCGTGTCCGGGGAAGAGGGGACCCTGGTGGTTGAGCTGAGCCCGGGGTATGTTTGGACCCTTTGGGGCCCCCTGGGCGAGGCAATACACCGCTTCGGCCCTGCTTCTCGTAGACGGGTGTCCTGGCTTGGCCCGACCAGGATGATTCAGTCAGTCGCCTCTTCTACCCTCTTCTTCCTTCTTTCACTTTTCCTCCCACCTCTTTCTCTTTTCTTCTACACTCTCTTCCTTCCCTTTTCACCTTCTTAGGCGGCAAGGGCTAACCTTGGGTAGAAACAGGCCCTGTCCCTGCAACCATACTCGGGTATAGTGCCCGGGCAGCACTGGTACAGTAATTGTGTCAGCCAAGCCTTTCTTGCTATGGCACATTACCTACCCCCTCGTTGGGCTCCGTGGTGGGCGGTGCACCCGGGCACTGAATTTCCTTCCCATCTATATGGGTTCCAAAGCTAAACCACCTGATCGGGCCCTGAAAAGGACCCGCACCGAAGTCCTTGACATTTCCACTAAGACTCCTGATCTTTTCGAATTTCCAAAGTTTCTTGTTCTGCACTCTGAGGACGAAAAGCCACTGGCTAAACTTTCTCCTTTTTTAGTATCCAAAGTGCTTGAAGGTGTTATTGGTGCCAACTTTAGCGCCAAAAAGATGGCATCAGGCGACCTCCTTGTGGAGGTAAATACAAAGAAACAAAGTGACTCACTTTTCGCCCTGAACTCCGTCTCAGACTACAAGGTCAGTGTGACCCCTCATCGAAAGTTTGCACCATCCAAGGGGTCATCTCTGAAGATGACTTGCTCGACCTGACAGATACAGAGCTAGTTGAGGGTCTCTCTGGACAGGGAGTTGTTGCAGCGCGACGCATCACCATCCGTTGCGACGGCGTAGAACGCAAAACGAGGCATGTTATTCTCACTTTCGACTCCACAACTCTACCCACTAATGTAAAGGCAGGCTATCCTCAGTGCCGTGTCCGGCCTTATGTGCCGAATCCTCAGCGCTGCTTTAAGTGCCAAAGGTTTGGCCATGGGTCGCGGAGCTGTCGGGGTAGCGAGACCTGCGCCAAATGCTCCAGCAAGGAGCACGTCGCTGATGTGTGTGAGAACGAAGCTCAGTGCACTAACTGTAATGGAAAACATCCAGCGTACTCCCGATCTTGCCCGTTATGGAAGCAAGAAAAAGAAATTCTCACCTTGAAGGTTAAAGAAAACATTTCCTACATTGATGCAAAAGAGCGTTTCGCCTTTGTCTCCAAAGGCTCTTATGCCGAGGCCGTACACAGGAGACCGGTACGGCCAATGGTTTCGACTGGAACACAGACGTCTACGGACGATCTGCGCCTCCCGTCGAGGTCTCCGGCGTCCTCGGTAGCGGTGCCAGTGACACCGCTTTCGAATCGCAAGGTGGATGCTGCCTCCTCAGCATCCACCTCCGAGCAGGGGCTGACCCCCCCTGCTCCACCTGGCACTTCGGCCCCTAAGGGCCGAGGCCTACCCCCTCGCACCTCTGCTCCACAGAGGAAGCCCGGGGAGCCGCCGAAGCAGTCGACCTCCAAGGGTCAACTGCCGGCGGCAACAGACGAGCCCATGGACATAAGTGGGCCCAGGTCCGAGGAGGATGCTCCCCCCTCAGGATCGGAGCCCTCTCTTTCTGTCGCCAGTGACCCCACTTGGAAACAGAAAGATCCCCCTAAAAAGCAGTGTACCCCACGTATAAAAATAGATTTTAAACCTTAACAAACCTCCCTTTTAGGTCACTTCTATATATATTTTTTCGTCTCTAAATTGCAAAGAACTATAGTATCATGCAGTGGAATTGCCGTGGTCTTTTCCCTATTATTGATAACATAAATATTTTTCTTGATGAGCTTCGACCTGTCGCTATATGCCTACAGGAGACTCATCTCAAGGACACACAAACTAATGTTCTACGTCGTCATCAGGGTTTTAGAAAGGACCGTGCATCCCATAGCAACTCCTCTGGTGGAGTAGCTGTGGTTGTGCAGAGTGGTATTGCCTGTGCTTCAGTTCCTCTCACAACCTCTCTAGAAGCAGTGGCAGTTCGTATTCTTCTTGACCGCCTTATTACACTTGTTTCACTCTACCTGCCACCAAATATTCCACTGAATTTACATGACCTGCATTGACTTGTAGCGCAACTTCCGCAACCATTTTTAATCTTGGGGGATTTAACGCCCACCACCCCATGTGGGGTAGTGCTCGCCAAGACTCCCGTGGTGGTGTCATTGAAAGATTTTTATTGTCATCCGGCCTTTGCCTTTTAAATGGACAAGATCCTACATTTTTTAGTGCACCTCATAATACTTTCACTTCCATCGATTTGTCTCTTTCATCCCCAACTTTACTTCCCTGTTTTTCTTGGAAGGTTTTAGATAACCCTTTTGGGAGCGACCATTTTCCTGTTATTTTAGAAAGTACTGTAGCACCTCCTTCACTTTCAACACGTATCCCCAGGTGGAAATTAGACAAAGCTGACTGGGCTCTTTTTGCATTGGAAGCAGTGCTTGACCCAACTGCACTTTTAGCTATGACCCCGGAAAATGCCACCTTGTACGTTACTGACCGGATCATAAATGCTGCATCTGCCTCCATTCCACAAACATCTGAAAATCTTCCTAAGCGCTGCAAGCCTTGGTGGACCAAAGACTGTACTATTACGCTTAGGTGTCAGAACAGGGCCTGGGGCACTTTCTGCCGCTACCCAACGGTCTGGAACAAGATAGAGTTTAAAAAATGTAAGGCAAAGGCTCGTTGGACAAGGAAACAAGCTAAGAAGAGCACATGGATGAAATATGTTTCCAAGGTGAACAGTTTTGTCACTACTAAGGAGGTGTGGGACCGAATGAGGAAAATTCGGGGTGACTACCTCTCTTTTAGGACGCCTCTTTTTCCCTCGGCTTTGCCAACCTTGAAGGGCCAGGCGAATGTTCTTGCGGAACATTTTTGTGAAGTGTCTAGCTCATCTAATTATTCGGCAAAATTTAATAAGTTTAGAGCTGTAGCAGAAAAACGGCCAATTGCTATGTCAGGATCCGACACACTTGTATACAACCAGCCTTTCACAATGTGCGAACTCGAGGTGGCCCTTGGGTCAAAAAAGCAGTCGGCACCTGGTCCTGACAAAATCCACTATGAAATGTTGCGGCACTTGTCTCCTGAATCTCTAGGCCATTTGTTAACCTTTTTTAATCATTTGTGGATGGCTTCTGCCTTTCCTCAGTGCTGGAAGCGGGCACATATAATTCCCCTTTTAAAACCCGGTAAAGACTCTACTCTACCAGCAAGTTATCGTCCCATTGCAATGACCAGTTGCCTTGAGAAAACTTATGAAAAACTAATAAATATACGATTAGTACACATTTTAGAGACTGAGGGAATTTTAGATCCCAATCAGTGTGGGTTTAGAATGGGGCGATCAACATTGGATCATCTTGTCCGCCTGGAAACTTTCATACGTGAAGCAGTTCATTGACAGCACTGTGTTTCGGTATTTTTTTACCTAGAGAAAGCATTTGATACTACTTGGCGTTACGGGATTCTAAAGGACTTATACACATATGGTGTCCGTGGCCGCATGTTGCGCTGCATAAGGGAGTTTTTGACTAACCGAACTTTTCAGGTTAGGTTTGGTTCCCTACTTTCGGATGTTTTTCCTCAGGAAAATGGCGTCCCTCAAGGGGCTGTATTGAGCATCACTTTGTTTGTGGTGAAGATAAACAGCCTTGCTGCAGTGATACCTCCATCAGTTTCATATTCATTATATGTAGATGATGTGCAGATTTCCTTTTGTTCCTGCAATCCCTCAAGTTGCGAGCGCCAGCTTCAACTCTCAATAAACAAAATGAGCAAATGAGCCGATGAAAACGGTTTTAAGTTTTCATCTGAAAAAACAGTGTGTGTGCCCTTTTCACTACGTCGTGGTCTGTTGCTTGATCCTTGTTTGCAGCTCAATAGCGCTGCAATACCAGTAAAATACGAGCACAAATGTTTAGGGGTTATTCTCGACAAGAAACTTACCTTTGTGGCTCAAGTCAAGGAGCTAAAGCAGAAATGCTCGCGGTCGTCTAACATTCTCAAAGTGCTTTCACACACATCCTGGGGGTCTGACAGGCGATGTCTCATCTGATTGTACAACTCACTGGTCCGCTCCCGTCTGGACTATGGTGCAATAGTGTACGGATCAGCACGGCAATCTGTCTTAAAAATGCGAGATCCGGTCCATCACCTTGGCCTTCGACTTGCCACAGGAGCATTTCGGACATCGCCTGTTTTGAGCCTGTATGTAGATACACATCAAATGTCACTAGAGAAGCGCAGACAATATCTTAGCTTGTGCTATGGGTACAAAGTGAAATCTGATCCTATGCATCCACCAAATAATTCTGTTCACACCTCCATGTATTTGCGGCTTTTTGAAAACAAACCTAGCATAATACGCCCATTAAGCTTCCGGCTTCAGAGCATTTCTGCCTCCCTGCAGCTGGCTCTTCCTGAAAGTAACTTGATTAAGGAAACACAGACTGTTGCCCCTTGGAAGGCAGTAAGATTGTCATGTGACTGGTCGCTTACAAAATATAATAAAAGGACAGTTAACCATCAGGTTCTGCACAAGGAATTTCTTGCATTACAAGAAAAATATGAAGACTATGTGCAATTTTTTACTGACGGGGCCAAAAGCTTGTCTTTCGTAGGTTCCGCAGTTTATTCGGAACACTTTTGTTTTGTGCAGTATATTCACAAGGTTGCAAATAAGAATTTTTAATCACCTGCGGCAACGAGATAGTTTGTAACCAAACTATCAAAACGCCTAAAATTCTCATATATTACTTTTTTTTTAAATTGCTTCAACCGAATATCCATGATCCTTATTACACAAAAATCAAAATACCATGTGGTTTTTAGGAAAAAATAGTCCACTGTTCTATAAAAATATCTTAATTTTCATCAATTAATAAATGACTCCTAGTTTCACTCCTTTTTTACGAGTTCAAACCGCCATCACCCTATGAAATTTGTTTCTCGTCAAAATATTTTAGAGAATCACCACAAACATTATGGTGAAGAACCATTAATTTTATTTTAGGAATCGGAGGTTGCCGTGGGACCTTTGGCATGGCACGAAGAAGTCCACGTCAGCTGATGCCGCCCGTCGATTAGGCATCGCGTTTCGGAGTGTGAGGACCCGCCCTCGGGTACAAAGGGCACAACGGGGCTGCTATGGCAACGCAATGGCAGCACCTCCGATTAGTACACGATACCCGCCGTTTCTTCCCTTACAGCCAGAAAAGAGGGACGAGGGGAAGCGGGCAGCAAACTTCGTTGTTTCTTTGGACCTAATCGCTTCGGCTATCGTCGCAGGTGGCGTGCTGTACGGCGAAGAGGCGTTAAGAAGCGACGCCGGGTAGTGGTGCGAGAGTTCAAATTCCAAAATTGTTTTCTCGCTTTAAAGAAAGATTACTCTGATTAAACTTTCAGAATCAAAAGACGATCAATCCTTCTTCCAAACCCACCATATTTTGTATTTTTACTTGGACCACCTCAGGGTTGAATAAACGGCTGTTTATGCGTCAAAACGCACTTTTTGGTTTTGGCAACTTCAGGATTTTTTTTTTTTAACTGCAAGATGTTTAATTGAGCGGTTTAAAATATTTTTTATATGTTATATACCTAGAGGGCAGCCAGTAAAAGTTATATGAGGTCCCGGGAGCAATTATATTTTTTTTATAAAGTGACAAAAATGTTCATTTTTAAATAAAATTATGTATTTAAAAAAAAAAAATATTTAAATTAAGCGAAACTGCACAAACCCAACCACTTTGTAAGTCGACAACCGTGTAAATTTAAGAAAAAATATTGTTGGGTGTTTCATAAAAAAGCTGATTTTTCGTAAATTATTGAGTGATGCCTAGTTTCACGCTGTTTTCACAAATTAAAATCGCGCTCACGTCATCACAAATTTTTGTTCGTCAAAACTATTTTAGGGTATGGCTACGGACATTGTGGCCGAAGACCATGGATTTTTTTTTAGAAATCGGAGGTGGTCAAGCGCAGCAACGTCTGGGACGTTTCACGTGGAATGACCCTTTTGCAGTAACCTAGATGTGTTTGGAGTTTTGTGTTTGTCCTTAGCCCCCCCCTGTTCACCTTCTTCGTGGATTATTTTCGTAATTCTGGCCCAGCTTGCTTGCACCTTTGAAATAATTGCTTTATCATCATAGATTTTTTTTCACAACAATGATACCCTTTTTACTGATTTAAAACGTCTTACGGGACGGTTCAATTTCCCAATAATTTTTTTTTTTACACTCTGAAAAAATTTCTTGATTCTTGCACCTTTAACAATAATTGGCCAAGTTTGAATGGAACTAGCTTTCGATGTACAATTATTTAACGCATAAGAAACATATCAAATTAACGCCTATATATAAGCCTATTTAAAAATTATAATATTGTTAATTTCAGTATAGTTTATTTATAAGAAACACTGTAAACTTGACACGAACAGCTAAAAACGCGCAATTTAACCTCATTTTTTTAATTCGTATTTCTTTGTTTTTTCGATCTTTAAATGAAAAGCTTTTTATGTGTCTTCAAATATGCGATAAAATTTATTTGACATATATGGTTTCGTCATATTAAGCAGTGTGTTTGAAAAAAATATATTTATTCGTCCATTCTTCGACGCATATTTCTGTCATTCCCTTTAAGAGCGCAGCTCTTTAGGCGCCCGTTTCCGGCTTGAGCGGCGTCGTCGGCGTCGGCGTAACCACGCGTTGCATTATTGGACGTTTCCCATAATTTCGTCACACGTGACTTCACGTGTGACGTCACAAGCGTTGCCCTCGTGAGGGTTACGAGAGTTAACCTCACGAGGGTCACGAGGGTTGCCCTCACGAGAGTCACGAGGGTTAGCCTCACGAGGGTTACAAGGGTTACCTTCAAGAGAGTCACGAGGGCTATCCTCACGAGGGTTACGCTCGGAAGGGTAACCCTCGTGATTCTCGTGAGGGTCATGACGGTAACGTTACGACGTTACCCTCGTGACGTCAGTGACGTCATTACAGGAAACACGTGACGTATGACATCACATGTGACGTCAAGTGAAGTGTGACGTCACACGTGACGTCACACGCATCTCACATTGCCAATATTCCCGCTAAATATAGCGGGGAAATTGTTCCGCTAAATTTGGCGGAAAAATATTCCCGCTAAATTTACCCGCGTGACATCACGTCACGTCGCACGTTACGTTACGTGTGACGTCACGAGGGCAAAAGTTTCCAGCTAACTTTATCGGAGAAATGTCCACGCTAAATTTAGCGGGGAAGGAAGAAGGGCATGCCCTCCCCTCCGTACCCTCTCCTTCTCCTCCTCAAAGCGGCGCCCTAATTCGAGGTTACAGAAAATTGTAAACGTCTTTCATTTTTTTACTCAACAGTTTTGTAACATGATCGTAGTTTTTATTGGTTTCGAGTCCGCAAACAATTAGATCAAACTTATACATTGATTGTATTTATAGTATATGATACGAGGTTATTCTGCACGTTCATTTTGCTTACCTAGTAAACTACAAAAATTGAAACTGCCTTAAATAATATTTGGGCATTGTCACATTGGATTAGCAAACATTTATATGAAATTTGAAACGTTTCACGTTAGATAATACAGCACTTGTAGGGGAAAACATTTCAAAGCAACGGCCCGCCGAGGACGTCGTAATGCGTGCGTGCGTGATTTTTTATTTCTTGAAACAATTTCGTTTAGACGATAGCTATCACTAGGTTTCATTAAACCTCCCAATCTCCGTTTTTACTAGTGGCACTTGTTTGCGAAACCAAACGTACGTTACAAACCTCGCATAATGATATGGGGTGAAACAATCAGTTGTGTTAGCATGGCGCCGCTTCGGCGCTTAATTGCTTTCGATTTTCAGCTATGTGCGCGTCTTCCCCAATTAGAGCGCAGCTCTTAGGCGCCTGTTTCGGGCTTGAGCAGCGTCGCCGTCGCCGTCGCCGTAACCGCGCGGGGCATGATGGGTAAATTTCCCCGCTAAATTTAGCGGAAAAAGTTTCCCGCCAAATCTAGCGGAAAATTTTGCCCCGTTAAATTTATCGGAAAATTTTCTCCGCCCCCCCCCCCCCTCGAAGTCACATGACCCCCAGGCCACGTGACCCCCCCCCCCCCAAGGTCACGTGCCCCCCCCCCCCGTGCCTTCCCCTCCTCCTCAAGAGCTGCGCTCTAATTCGGCGTTACAGGGAGTTGTAAACGGCTTTCATTTTTCTCCTTTGCTGTGTCCTTCTCCTCGTGTAGATATAAGTACATACCTTCAATGCTCTCATAAGCTGCATTGGCTCTTTTTCTTCGACGAAAAGTGGGAACGAAAGGAAAATTCACGAGCCGAGCGGGACATGGACATGCCGCCACCCTTTTTAACTCTGAGTGTCGCTTCCCCCTCTTAGATAGCTGTCTATGAACATTAGAAATACTACCATATCACGAGCTATGCACGTGATATAAAGGAAGAATCCATTGACAACCTGTGATTACCAGGAGGCGCTGCCAGAGCTAAAGTTCTCGTACCGCCGCCTTCGAGACCGGCAGCTTTTCTTTCTCTTTTTCCTTCGCTGGCAGGTTAAATTCTGTCCGCTTATCTGGCATCTCATCTCAGTTTGGTGGACAATGTTCACTAAAACCAAGAAAGCGAGGAACTAACTATTTGCCTGGCAGCAATATCAAACTTGGGCGGCCAAGGGGCTTTACCTGCGTGCTAACCCAACTGAGGAGTGCGTGTTGCTGTCTTGCAAGGTGTGTCCAAAAGGAGACGGTTTAACCCTGACATCGTTGTCATTCAAAGAAGACGAAGAAATCAAAGTAGCAGTGTGGCAATCTGGCGAACTGCTAAAAAAACAAATGGGAAGTTATGCATTTGGAAATTACCTCAGAAATTGCGTAACAAAGTACTTCCTTGATAATTCGTCCGACATGCTCAGCGCCTTGTTGTAAGCTCAGAAAAGTCGCATATCAAGGCTTGTACATAATATTGCATTTTTATTTTGTGAAAAACTGGAGCGTCGTACTTCCGCGAGCAGTACAATGCTTCCATTGGAAGAACCAAACGGTTTCTATCTTTACCTGCGTCGCTACAACGGAGTACGAAATCAACAGCTTCGGAGTCGTCAGCGACGACATCGTGCACGATAGAGCTCACGCACTGTTCGCTCTGCGCGCAGTGAAAGAGTATCTGAAATAAAACATTTCGATATCTACAAAACGTGTCCACGTCTCCGATGGGGCGGCTAGTCATTTGAAAAATAGGTTTGAACTGTACGAGATAACAAAGAAACAAAAGGTGACCAAATTGAATTTTTCAGCTACGTGACACGGTAAAACTGCGTGTGATTGAGTCCTCAAGAACAAAGCCCTCTTTCACGGCCTTAGGTCGTCAGAACTGGAAATCATTGCAAGTGCTGATGATTTGGCTCGTGTAGTGGCCCCGAAAGTGCCTGGAATCGTATTCCTCCAAAGTGAAGCAGCATGCCTCGGCTAATACCGTGACACAATGAAAAGGGAATGGAATTCTTTGCGTCTTTTGGATAAAAAACATTCAATCCTGCCATTTGTGAATGAAGGCTCTAAATAAAAGCGGGTCGTTCAGGGTTCTGGTAAAAAAAAAATTGTGAATCCTCGTGTAACGCTAGCCTTACTTAAAATCACTTTTTTATATTATCACCATATGGCATAACCGTTACTGAGAGCTTAAAATGCGAAAGATGCTGAGTAATGTTATGTATTTCCCTCGTTTCTCTGTTATTGCCTCAAATCAAACTAAAGTAAAGAAGTTTTTAACGAGCCTCGCTAGTATACGTGAAAATGCGGCCGCATGAAAAAAGTTAACTTTGGCACTCGTCCCGGTTGGATTTCTGGAAAAAAAATTATATCGCCCCTTCAATGCCTGACATAAAGGTTCGTGAAACTTAATTTTTATGCTAGTTAAATAAAGAAAATATTTGAATGAGTTTATTTAAAAAAAAAATGTGAACCTTTTGAGATTTTATAAGTAAACTTGAAGTGAGAATGATTTTTTTTTTAAATTACCATAACATATCAGTCATGCCTCATTTTTACAAATAGGTACATGAGTTTGAATATAAATACTATGGTCACGTTCCAAGCATATATATATATCATAATTACGTTATAGATTTGGCAACGGCCCATATCTTTTCATCCTAAAATGGAGGGACAGATATATCTTCTTTTCCAACGCACTTCTCAATATGACAAAACCATATATGTAAAAAAAACATAGCATATTTAAAAACACAGGAAAAGTTTTCCATAAAACAAAATAAAATAAAAAATACAAACTTTAAAAGATGATTTTTTATTTTTAGTTTTTCTTCGCAATTTTAGTGTTGTTTCTTCAATATAAAGTTTTAAACTATACTTTAATAAAACATTATATATTTTAAATATGCTTAGACACGAGCTTTTATTTCATAGAAAGCGAGCTCGATTCAAACCTGCCCATTATTGTCAAAGGTGCAACATCCGAGACTTTATCTCATAAAATAAAATAAAGAACACGCTTCTAGGAAACTTTGACACTTCAATACAAAGTTTTCAAGCAGTAAAAAAAGTTATTATTGTTAAAAAAAAATTAAAAGTTACGAGGCTCCGAAATGTATCACCCGTGAAAACTGCAAAAAATGGCAAGACCTACCTTCTGCCCCTCGAAGCCCAAAACTCAAGAACCAAAATGTCCCGTAGTTCTAATTTGCAGGTTTGTTCTAGTTGCACATTTGGCACCAAGAGATATATATATATATATATATATATATATATATATATATATATATATATATATATATATATATATATATATATATATATATATATATATATATATATATCTTTTTTGATGTCCTGTATTGTTTCTTGCGCGAATTGAGATGAAATCACGAATAGGTAAACTACATATAAGAGGCGCTGGTCCGAACTGCCGTATATGGTGGCAAACTTAGCCATACAATTTTCCAGTTGTTTTACGTGCAGTTTTTTAATTTTCTCTGTCTCTCTTGTCGTGAAAGTGTCGCCAAATTTGTATTGTTTTTTTATATACTTTTAATGTATTGTTTATCGCGTCTTTTCCTGCCGTTTCCTTGTACTCGCTTAGCTTATTGTGTGTCGCTAGGAGATGAGGAGATGAGGCCAGAATCAGTGTTGCCCACAGAGACGTGCAAGTCTGGTTTCAGTTTTGAGAAGGACGAGCATATATGAACAATGGCCAACGTTACTATAGGGTTGGATAAAGAAAATTAAACCCTGCTTTTTGGCCCGCATAAATAACGCATTTCATAAACTTCAATCTCCGAGGGAATGCGACGCTAGGCGTGGTGATAAAATGTGAAGGTTTGTGCAGATAATCTCACCTGGATCAAAACACATAAAGAGAAATAAAATGTCTATAAAAGCCGACGTCCATCTTAAAAAAAAGAAAGAAAACGATATCGTCCTTTTAAGTGACAAGGTTTTGTCACTTAAATAAATGCTACATGGGCCCATGATCTCAAATTTCGGTTTGATGAATATTAGGTTAAGGTGAACGCCGGCTCATGAATACCTTTTTGTTTTTCTTTTATAATTTTTGTTCGAAGCAACGTCACGCGTTAAAACTTTCGCCTTTTATCACCCCACTTAGCGTCACATTCTCACGGAGTTTCAGCTTTCTGCGATGCGTAGTTTATGGATAATTGCCGAAAAACCGCGGGTTTCATTTTCTGGATCTAATTCCCAAGATTAGTTAACTTACGGAACTGCCCATGAATGCTGCTTCCACGAGCAATACACCCCTTTCCCACCACGGCCCGCCTCTCGTCTTTCGGCCCGCCACTGTTTTGGGGACGGCTGCTATGGTAATTTTAGTGTATTCTATGGAATACATATGTCTTAAAATAAAGCCTCCAGATGACGCTTTACCGTACTTCATGGAACACGCAGTTTTGAAACGAAAATCTAGATGCTGCTTCAAACGACGGGAGGTTGACTGAAGGGGTTGAGTAGCCCCCATTCATGGGAGTTCCACAATTGAGCTAATCTAGTAACGTTAATTATGGATAATCTATAGTTGGACAATTTTATTAAAAAAAAAAAAAAAACAAATTACGTAGAGCATTGCGAATCAGATTAGGCTGTAAAGCAGCACAGCCCGTGAATGTTCAGAATTCATACGAGATTCCATTGCAGGTGTGCTGTGACACACTTATATCTTACCGCGAACAAAGGGTGACTTTGATATATTTATGTCTTGCACAGAATGCCGCACTTGCGAATGACGGAAGTGAATAACTCCACCTGGAATACAACATTCGTCAATTTAGTATTGTAAACATTCTAGATCAACGACCTGTTCCTAGGTTTGGCTAGGCAACCTGTACGTAGAATCACAGCTGCAGTTTCGCCCCACAGCAAACCTCCTTGCTTAGCGTTTACGGCTGTGTTATATCACTCGCATCGTGTAAACCTAGCAAGTAGATAATAAAAAAAGAAATTACCTGCTGTGGCTTGTTCCGTTGCCGTTTTGAAAACGTTCAGTGGCGTGTTGGACAAATCACTATTCAATGAGTGGCTACTTGTTTACGCCATAAAACATTTGCCGGTAGATTAGTCTGATCATCTTCTAAAAACAGTACATGAGCAAGGTAAGTGTCTACTGAATGCTTCTGATTTTTACTATTTTGCATTATACAGGGTGGTTTTTTTTTGCCGAATACAGATTTGTTCTAAAAAAAAGTCGTGAAAGCTACACAAATGCTCTCTATGAGAGTGAGCGATGCGAATAGACGGACATTATGTTAATGAAAAATGCAACTCAAAGATGACTAATGAACAAAAAATCATTAATTACTTTTTAATTTTACGTTTTAGGGCACATATTTGTATTGAAAAATGCAGGCAATCAATGCTGAAAGCCTGCCCATTTTAAAAATCCTGGATCGAGGACGCAGTTGGAGTTATTAATTCACACATTTTGTTATGTAAATCTATCGATACTAAAACCAAACTTTCAATGCCCACCGGAAGGACAACCCTTGTTTGACGCCCGGGGGTCACGCGTTTATGATGAAATTCGCGCCACTATTTTGCGTCCCAACGCGCCAGAGCTGATTAGAGTCGGTGTTACGTGGCTGGCGAACTAAAGCGATAAGCCACCTTATCGGCCGCGACAAGTTGCTTTGCTTTGCTGTGCGATATGACTAAAAAAGTTTGATCATGGGTGCGAGTCAGGTTAAACAATTGGAAGACGGTTACAATCCCTTGTAACGACGAATTAGAGCGCAGCTCTTCAGGAGGAGGAGGAGAGGGAGAAGGATGAGCGGAGGGTAATCAACAATGCCCCTCCTCCTCATCCGTACGCTTCCCTCCTCCTCTCCTGCTCGCCTCCCATTTAGCAAGGAATTTTTGATAAATTTAGTGGGGAAATTTACCCACTAAATTTAGCGGAGAAAATATTTGGCCAAATTTAGTGGGGAATTTTTTCCGCTAAATTTAGCGGGGAAAATGTTCCGCTAAATGTAGTGGGGAAATGTTTTCGCTAAATATAGTGGGGAATTTTTTTCGCTAACTTTAGCGGGGAAATTTCCCTCTAAATTTAGAGCGGAATTTTTTCCGCTATATTTAGCGGGGAAATTTTTACACTAAATTTAGCGGGGAAATTTTTCCGCTAATTTTAGCAGGCTAAATTTTCCACTACATTTAGCGGACAAATTTTTTCGCTAAACTTAGCGGGTAAAGTTTTTCGCTAAATTTAGGGAGGTAACTTTCTCGCCAAATTTAGCGGTAAATTTTTCCGCCAAATTTAGCGGAAACATTTTTCGCTAAATTTAGCGGAGAACTTTTTTTTTTCTAAATTTAGCGGGGAAAATGTTCTGCTGACTTTAGCGGGGAATTTTTTCCACCAAATTTAAAGGGAAATTTTTTGCTTTAGATTTATAGGGGAATTTTGTTCACTAAGTTCAGCCGGGAAATTTTTCCACAAAATTCAGCAGAAAATTTAGCCATAATGTAACGCGCGGTGACGTCACGAGTGAAGTCGCTCGTTACCCTCGTGATGACACACGTGACGTCACGAGCGGAGTCATCATGGGAAATGTCCCATAATGCACCGCACGCTTATGCGAACGGCGACGTCGACGCCGCTCTTGCCGGAAACGGGCGCCTAAGAGCTGCGCTCTAAAATGAGACGTTTACGAATCTCTGAAATGCGAAATTAAAGCGCAGCATTTGAGGGGGACGAGGGGAGGGTACGGAGGGGAGGGTGTGCCCCCCTCTTCCTCTGTACCCTCTCATCCTCCAATTCTCCTCTCCTCCTCCTCCCCCCCCCCTCAATCCCCTCTCCTCCTCTTCTTCATTAACGTGTGATCCTCGGGCGTCAAACGAGTGTTCTTCCGGTGGGCATTTCGCGTTTGTTTTCAGTATCGATAGATTCCGCGCTAAATTTAGCGGGGAAAATGACGGCACATGACGTCACACGAAGAAGAGGTCTATGAGTGATGAGACACAAAGTCGTGGCGTCATTTTCCCGGCTAAATTTAGGGCGGGGGGGGGGGGGGGGAATTGAATTGGTGTTGACATCACATTGCGTGAATTTCCCCGCTAAATTTATCGGAAAAAGATTTCCGCCTGATTTAATAAAAAAGATTTCCACTAAATTTAGCGGAAAGATTTGTGCGCTACATTTAGCGGAAAATATCGCCGCTAAATTCAGCGGGAAACTTTCCCCGCTAAATTTAGGGAAATATTTTCCCGCTAAATTTGGCGGAAGTATTTTCCCGCTAAATTTAGCGGGACGATTTCTCCTCTAACTTTAGCGGGGAAACATCCCATAATGCAACGCGCGGTTACACTGAAGCCGACGCCGACGGCGACGTCGAGACCACTCAACCCGGAAACGGGCGCCTAAAGGCCTGACCACACTAGCGTGAACGGCGCCGCCGGTCGGCGCAGCTGGGCGGCACCGCCGTCCGGCGTCCCAACGAGAGGAGTCCACATTGGCCTCCGTTTTGCGGGAGTCACGTGACAGCACTGGCTCTCGCGATCGCGCGCGCGCCTCCCGCCGGATTTTCCGCTCTTTCGTCGTCTGCTTTTCGGTAGATTCTTCCGTTTCGGCTCTCATCTTTCGCATATATCAGCATCGAAACCGCACTCGCTGCCTACATGGTAGGTGTCCATGATGACCTGGTGATCAGCGTGAATGTGATTATCCTAGCCTGCTCGTTGATCTTGCGACGTCGCCGCGCTCTGAAGGGAAGGAGGCACAGGTTTTGGGTCCGGCCGAGTTGGTTCTACCAAAACACCGAAGGAAAGGTCCGTGCTTTGCTGCACCGGTGGCGCGCCAGAGATGAAGGCTACTTTCGAAAGTGTCACCAAATCAACACGACATCCTTCACAACACAGGCGACATGCAACAAGTGCCACGGAGAAACTCACTTGTAATTCCAAATTCCTCTCCTATAATTTTCCAGCGGTTATTCTTAGCGTCATTATCTTGGTAGTCTGGCTGCTTCTTGTCATATAAAAAGGGAACCAGTCGCACAGTTTCAAGGAACCGCTCCGTTGGGGAAGGCATCGGGGGCGAAGTAGGGATAGCAGACGACACGAAACACGTCCTTCGGAACGTGAAAGACGCGCGGGGGACCGGCTTGAGCGTTGCCATGGCATCGCAACGTCACTATCTACGCCACCTCCCATTGGCTCCTCTCTTCTGCGGCGAGCAGCGCCGAGCTCTGAACCGCGCAAGGAGCGGTTGGCTCTGCGGCGCAGAACGTCGCGCGGCTGAAGCCGAAAACTGGTTTCGGTCGGCAACCGGCAGCGACGACCGTCACGCCGCAGGCCTCCGCGACGCCAGTGTGGCCGTGCCTTAAGAGCTTCGCTCTAAAAAGCATTCTGAAAATAAACTACTCAACGAAAGTAAATGTTTTGGCGGGACTTGCAGCCGAAGAAAAAAGCAAACATTATCGTGCAAAAAAAAAACGCGTAGAATGAAGAGGTGAATGGTAATTCGGCGTGCTCATTCACCTACTGTTGCGGAGTGGACGGTTCTCCACAACCAAGAAAACAAACCATGGAAGAAAAAAAATATCCCTTAAAATAAAAAGGAAGAAAAAAACGGGATGAAAACGTGGCAAGCAAGATGTTCCTATAACGCGACACTCAAGCATCCAGAGTCAACGACTGAAACAGCATGCCTAGCTTCTTGTACTCCACGCAGGTCGCAAAGAAGTAAACAGTTGTACCCCTAGTAGCGTTCTAATTGAACATGTTCCTAATCACATCGTGGCCTTAGTCGCAGCAAACAGTTATCGTAAAAGTGTATTGAACGCTGTTATACGCCGAGTGTTTTCTTAATATTTTATCATTGCTGATGATAACCTATACTGTTTGAAACACGTTAGGCTCTGTCGCCCTATTTGCCTGTTTCACTCTGGTACAACAGTGTGACTCTGCATTTCTGTCGAACCGTGATCGCTATCCACTGCTGAACAAAAACATTCAAAATAACATGTGCCACTGGCAAGACTGAACTATTTTTTTTTCAGTCACAAAAGTATACCTTTAGGCTACAATAAATAAGTCGCGTCTGTCTGAAAGGCAAAGTAATAAAGTAATGTTCAAAGTGCCTGCCCTCAGCTGCAATGCAAACCATTAAACGATTTTTCATTGAAAACACAGCTCGCTGTAATATTTCAGGACTCATGCTTGCACAAGCATCGACGATTCTTCACTTCAAGTCCATAATGTTTCGAGGCTCCGTCATGTATGTTGACTTTAGCTTTTATGCAACCCCCCTCCCCTCTCTCTCAAAAAAGAAAAAGTTAAGTAGTGTCAAATGGGGCTATATGGGAGGCCAAAGCATTGGTCCTGCTCGTGCGATCCACCGATGTGGAAACTTGTTTTCAAGCTAACTTCTGGCGACAGAGAAAAAAAAAAAACCGGTGGTGCTCCATCGTGGTGAAACCACAGAAGTCGCAGTTCTTGCAGAATCAGGTCGCAGGAAAAGTCATCGACGAATTCAGAAAGGACATCCAATGTGTACTTCCTGCCGGTGAAAGTGTCTTCCGGAAGAAAGGTTCAATAATATTGTTGCCGAGGGTGCCACGCCAGACGTTATCAGACCAGCGAACCTGATTGTTGGGCTCTCTTAAATTATGAGGATTTTGGTCTGGCCATTAATGGGCAATGTAAAAATTCACAGTTCCGTCGCGGCAAAATTTGCTTCATCGGTTTAACTTATTTCGTTGAAAAAGTCCTTGTCCCCATTCGCTTTCATTAGAGCCGTGTTGCAGAAGTCAAGCCGGTTTTCAAAGTCCGCTTCAGCGAGGTCCTGCCGTACACATGTTATATGGGTGCAAGTTATGCTTCCATGGCACATTCAAGACGAGAGAGACGCTACAGCGGCACTAACACGGAATCTCTGAATTGCTGGCGTGTGGGTGGACTTTCCCGTTGCCAAGGACGTCAGTTTCTTAAATTTTACTTACGACAACGGCCTTACTGCGTCTTCTGTGATGTACAGAACCTGTCTTCCAAAACTTTGTGAAGTCGCTCGCAAACTGGGTACGTCCGCAAACCCGACGATCCGGGTATCGAGCAGCGTACAGCTTTGTTGCCAGTCGGTCATTGCCGTACTTCTCAGAGCATGCCAGCACCATGCAGGGGCGTAATTAACGGGAGGGGGGGGGGGGGGGAGCGACCGCCCCCCTAAGCTTTCCAAGGTCAACTTTTTAAAAATAAAATCATTGATATGCATCAGCCAAAAGTTTAGTTTTTGACGACATAGCAAGTAAAGGGTCAACAAAAGAGACCTGGGCAACGTTTCGGCTGTAATGTCATATCTCAGCAGACCCGCCCCCCCCCCCCCCCCCCCCCCCCCCGGCCAGCCGAATGCCTACTGCCCCTCCCAAGTCTGACCCATAAGTCTGCCCTGGGACCATGTTCCCTTTTTCTGTGGCTGAATACCTGAAGCCCACCGAAGAAGCCAGTGCAGAACCGTTTCGTCATACACTGAAGACAGGACAGCTGAGCTTGCAGTAGCGCCCATGCGTCGAAGACCTCAAAGCAAAAAATAGCTCGAAGCCAAGGAGCCGCCCTTTTTTCTGAGCAGCTTATTTACGACTCTGACATGATTATGAAAGGTTCAAATCACATCTGGAATTGCATGCTTTCCGTGCGAATAAACGAGCAGTTCATAACCACAATACTGATGCGTCCATAGCGTCACTTTCACGGGCAAATAAATATGTCACTAAGATTATTCGCTTACGTCTCGGATATGTACTGCTCGACGTTTTAGAAATTGTTTTTTCAGCGATAATGCGGAGAAAAGCAAAGCGGGTTGTCGCAGCAGATAAGATGGCGTATCGCTATAGTTCGCCAGCCACAGATCACCGAGTGCAATCAGCTCCGGCGCGCTAGAACGCAAAGTAGTGACGCAAATTTCTTCATTACCACGTGACCCTCCGGCGTCAAACGCGGGTTTTTTTCTTCTGGCGGGCATCGCGTATATGGTTTCGGTACCTTGGTTTCGGTATCGACAGAATTTGAGAACAAAATTTGGCAATGAATAACTTTAACTGCGCGCTCGATCCAGGATTTTGAAAACCTGGGCTGGCCTTCGACATTGATTGAGTCCATTTCTTGAATATAAACGTGTGCCCTAAAACGTCTAATTAAAAGTAATTATTGAATATTCGTTAATTAGTTGCATTCTTTCTAGAACTTAATGTCCGTCTGGCGGTGTAACTCACTTGCACAGATCGCATTTCTGTTTGGCTCACGGCTTCTTTTAATAGAAAAACCTGAACTTGATAAAGAATAACACCATGTATAAACGTTTCACTTAGCTTGAATCATTCCCCGGATAAAACTTCAGAAGGAACGCATTCGGCCGAGGACGTACATTTCTAACTTGGATGTCCCAGACACGAGTAAGGTCAGTTGATCTGGTCAGAGATATCAAGTGTTAATTTTGTAATTTATAAATCAAGACGACGCTCTGAATGTGATTTGCCATTCATTCCTCATTGTTTGTTTGAAAGAGAAGAAGTACTTGTGTTTTCTGGCTCTAATGTACAAACCTAAAGAAAGATATTCACTGTAATCATCAGACACCCCGCGAGTTCATTATAGAAGTGCGTAGTGGTGGTCATGTATCTTACACATTTTGCAGCAATATCAGCAATGAGCATGAACACTGCTGCATCAGAAGAAAAGCCCATTTCAAGGAATGTCGGTGTGGATAGTTGCTGGCATGTCGCCGTGCTAGCTTCTCTTACTACGTTCATCACCACTGCTACCTTAAGGAGTGGGGGGATCATATTTGTTGGCCTGGTGAAGCAATTTGATGCCAACCGACAACATGCTTCTTGGCCCATAACTGTGCAGGTTACCGTCCTAGGAATTGCAGGTAAGTACTTTATCTGGATTTACTTTGGCCTTGTTCAAACATTCGTACCGTATCATTAAATGGAAGTCGTAGTCGACCCTATACATGACCACGCGTAGTGGGGATTTCCTCGTCGAACTATTTCTGTAGCGACATTGCTGGATCGGTATATAGAGGGATTGTTTTCATTTCTATCGATATTCACAAATCAGGAACATTCAGCTCGCTGAATAGCGCACGAAACACCAATCGCTGTGCTTCATACACGTTTTCGCGGATGACGTTCAAGATCAGGCGGAAAGAAAACACTAAGTTTATATTGTAAAAAAAAGTGTCCTAAAAAACACACACGCCCAAACACAGACGCACGCACGCACGCGCGCGCACACACACACACACAAACACACACACACACGAACAGTTTCTTCGGTGAACACATTAGCGACGATATTCGCCAATAAGCAGAAATTCAAACTTGGGTCTCGATTACAAATCCGCAAGATGACGTGCTTGAGCCTACAATGCTAGCTCTTAGAGCTCCCTGTCCCCTCTAAGTGGTGGCAAAGTCTTAGGATGTTGGAATAACTATTCTCACTCATATTGGTTAGAAAGCCTCAAACTTCCTTCCTTGAAACTCTTGAACCTTTTAGAGTTGCGGCAGAGGTTCATGTATGAAAGATGATCGAGAGACTACGGGAAGCGTAACGCAACCAAAGATAAACATAAAATTGCTTAAACTACCTCATTTTTTGTTTATTCGCATGTTTTCCAATTTCTTCACTTTGGTGCAGCTAAATATTTTGTCCTACCCGAACATGCCAGTGCTACGATACAGTCGATGGTAACCAGATGAATGCTGACACAACCATGTTATTCTTTACAGCCATCCTTGTTGTGCTACTACAACAACATTTTTCTTTGGCGCGCATTGCCATTCTTGGCAGCGTGCTTCTTTGGCTCGGGCTTGTGGCTTCCGCGTTCGTACCCAGCATCGCGTGGATGTGCTTTACGTTCGGTTTCATCCACGGTAATTATTGTTTCGTCACTTTATTCAAGCCCTGAGTGAAAGGTTATGCACCGGATGACTTTTTAATCGATACAAATATTTGCCACTGGGGAGGCTGTTAACCGTTACGCCTACATGGCTCATTAAATAATACGTATTATTCTACTTTCAAAAACTTATATTAAAATTTATTCTGGTGTTTTATGTTTAAATTAATCATTTCAAGGACTTCACTACGTATAGATCTTTATTTAAAAACTGTGCTTCTTTAGGTATTTCTTCAAAAATAAACTAATAATTGTTTAAAAGTCATTTGACCGTAACGGGTTTAATTGCATCCAGTATTCGATAGAGGTGCTAATTCCACATTTAATACGGTAGTTGCTAACGGTCGCCACTTTTAGCAAATTTGGGCTAAATAAGAAGAAAACAGTTTCCCTAATTTGTGACCTGACGCGCTATTGAACTCATATTTAAGCCAAGATGCAGCTTGCGATAGGAAACATTTGTCTTTCTTGCAGCATACAGTTGGGACTGATTTATATTTCCTTTAGAAGGCACGACGGATTTCTGAATTTCCTTCGAATTTGTAAAGTATAGAGGCATTTCTTTTTCTAAAGAGGTACGAAGCATACTACCTGCAAAAAGGCTGCGTTTTTTTTGCAACTTAGTATATTCACTGGTCGTACAGTGTGTTAAGGTATAATTTTATTTGTTTAACGGAAGGAGTGTTTTCATCACTTGTTTTCTTTTGGTCTGCAGGTGGTGGAAAAGGAACGACATTGGTCGCGATAAATCCATCTTGCTTCTATATTTTGACAAGTACAGGGGAGTTGCGAGCGGGATGCGGTACGCGGGAGAAACGTGCAGTGGACTATTCTTTCCAAAGATCCTCGTGTTTCTGGAAACTGCATACGGTTTTAAAGGAATGCTTCTGATTCTGGGAGCAATACTAATGCACGCGACAGCGCTCGTTCTCCTGCTCGAAGAACCCCGCTGGCTCAAGCATCCGCAATCAAATTCCAGTCGGTCCGATGACCAAAAGGAAACTGTACCAGTCACCTGCCAAGAAACTGGAACAAACGATCACTGCTTATCACACATCATGACTGTTTTCTGCAACCCCATGTTTTATATAATTGTTTTCCTAGGCATGATTGTTCATTACACACACATTGTCTTTTTGTCAACGATTGTCGACTTTGCTATGGACAGAGGCATGTCTCTCGATGCCGCCTCCTCTCTAATTGTCTACTCTTCCGTTGCTGATTTTGTGGGTTCTTTGGGACTTCCTTTAATTGCCGATAGAAAGGCGCTACGACGCAGTACACTGGTCATGTGGTGTTGCGCCTCGTTCGGAACGTGCATGATATTTCTCCCGATTGTCACGTCGGTTCTTCTTCTTGTATTGTTGACTCTTCTTGTAGAAATGTTTGCAGCAACCCTCATCACCATGAAGGCTGTAATGATGGCGGACTATCTTGGCGTGGAAAAGATACCAATCACTTTTGCGGCAACTGGGCTCGTGTCGATTCCGCTTTTTCTCTGCCACCCCTTGATTGTCGGTAAGTGGCTCAGGCATTGATACATAAGAGCTGAATAAAAGCGCTAAGAGGCTACAGATCTCTATGTGAAACGCCAATATGAGTACGATTTCGGTACTATTTTAGGTTTTCGGTATTTAAACATACGATAAATATTTATATACTACCATCGAGCAGTCTACGGATGGGACACGCAGGTTCAAGTACACACCAGTCATCCAAAACCTGACAAATACATATATTTTATTTTCCTGGTTTGTGACAGACACCATATTATATCTAATTCGCATATTTTTCTTTCCTCAGGATTTTTTCGAGATGAGATGGGATCTTACGACAACCTCTACAGAATGGTTGGAGGAATGGACTTTTTCATGGCCTTTCTTTTTTTCGGTGTGTTCCTCTGGGAGCACAGGAGTACAAAAGGCTGGCAAACGCTCAATTAGCCGGATTTTACCCACTTTCGTCATATTTTATACACTGCAATAAAGCAAGATGTCTGTTCTCTTCTTCATTTCTTTAGATTGCATGCAAACAAAAAGTATGAAAATTTCGAAGTGTAGTCGTTCTAGTCCTTTTTGGTGCCATTAGGATCCCTTATCGGTTTTATGGATAAAACATTCGGAACGTCTATTGGTATTTATCAGAAATATCTATATTGAATGCTTCCCCAAGACTATGCGTGCCTCTAAAGAATGACTTCGTACCTGCTGCTCATCATAAAAACAACAACAATAACAACAAAAACAACTTGAATTTCCCTAATGCAGGGGACGCATTTTGGGAATTTTAATTATTTTAGAAGCATATATGTTTTATTGAGATACTGAGCATGTAAACTGTCATGATCAGTGCCACTGTGCGGTTCTCAATTTTTTAGCCAAACCGTCATTTAACCTTAGATATCTGCAATAGGCACGCGTTCTTCTGGAAAAACAAATGGACGCAGAGTAAAGTAGTGGCGTGCATCGTATCAATTTGTTATTGAACTCGAATCTTTTCGTCATACATTTCCTTCCCCGTAATGCAGCCGGAGAACCAATCAGTCTTAGGTGCAGAAAGGGCGCAATGAATTTTCACTGAAATGAAGGGATAACTTCCAAAAGTGTGTTCTGCGCTGTGATAATCGCTGCTCAAAACGTCTGCCGCGGTGTCCTAGCGCAGATGTTGTTTTTCATACGCCGGGCTCAGAGTTGCCTGGTCGTTGAACTTTTCTTTGAGTTGTAGTGATTTTATCTTCGATATCTAGAAAGAAATATTTCTGCGAATTTCCATTGTACAGCGCTCGCTTCCATACGGCTCTTCCTTCGGTAAATGCGGAGTATTTAGCGGGATAATGAATCTTCGACATAACATCACATTACGTGGCGGAGTGAATTCTTGTTTAGACTTTAGAGTGTTTTTTATGCATGAGAGGTTGGCATGGAGGTAGGAAGTTTTGTGAAAGGAAGTGTAACTTAACAGTCGTTACTCATCGGGAATGTCTTCCTGTTTCCGGGTTTCGTCACGTCGCCAAGATAAAGTATGTTCACAATGTACAGCTTTAATGTTGATTATGACGAGTGCGTTTTACGTCGAGGCAGATGGTACAGCAGGATTAAACAAAAATACAGAGATAATTCGCATACAACAAAGCCATTTCAAACCACATACTCAAAACAAAAAAAAGGCGAGGGCGGGATACGTATAGTGGGGGGGGGGGGGGGGTGGAGAGAGAGAGAAAGTAAAAAAGTGGGAACTGTGAAGGACTACGTGCGAGAATTTAATTGCGTAATTTTATTTTTTGGGTATCTCCATGTTAACAATCGTGTATGTAGTGTTCCTATATTTGCTTCCGCGACGGTATCTTCGGTATTTGATTTCTAATAAAGCCAATATATAATGCAGTATAGTTTTGTACTACCGAGTAGTGTGTTTGCCTCTTTTAAAAACTTATATACATTTCTTAGAGCTTGAAAGAAGTCGCTCTTTGTTTTCTGTGGAAATAGGAGTGACTTTTCTGTAGGTGGAGCCAGCAGACTACAGAGTTAGTGATCCACGTGTTGAGTTTACCGCGCGATGGCGCCACAGGTTACAACCATCGCTAACTTGGTCGTTTGTGAACAGGTTCGCCTTGGACCCTGGCAAGCTTATTGGTGGCATTCGTTTACAGGAAGTAAGTAACGCATGTAATCTACCTGGGGAATTGCACCACCTAAGTGCACATTTGATGAAAGCACATTTGTGGTCAGCCTACACAATGACTTCAAGAAAAGACTGTTTCTGTATCACTAAGGTTATGGAGATCCCAGCAAGTGTGTTCGCCAACTATATATTGTTATTCTTTTGTAATTCTTTGCCAGTTTTATCACTCTACGTATAGAATTCTTTTTGAACGATGAATAATTTGATGAAATTTCTCCAATTAATTGGCGCGCGGCCCTAGTTCCCACCAAAGAAGCCTCAACTGTAATTTGGAGCACTAGTGCCGTAAAGCACCGTAACTAACAATAGTGAGCATTCTGATAATCCCGCGACCGGAGAGATTAAGACGCGGACGCCACAAACATACACGGACTTGTCCATGTTGCCTTGCTTTGTCAGTGATCCCACGCTCCGTAATCTTGTGTTTACCAAAATGCTCAATGCACATTATAGCTAGCCTGCATCCCCATCCTCACATAAACCTGCGATGCTAGAAAAACACAGCCACGAGAATGTAGCTCTACTACTTACCTACAGGTATTTGCAATCTACACTGATTGTATTTTCCTCTGTGTGTGTCTGTGTCTTCAATATTTCATACAAGCACTTTCCCCTCGATAATTCTCTCGCCCTGGGGGTAAAATAAATAAATAAATAAATAGACACGGAAGACCGTACATCTATGGCAAGCTATGTGTTCTTACTTGTGATTCGGCAACGCTTATGATATAAATGAAACAAAATATATATATCGCAGTTTATGCGTGCGAAATCTCAGTCCGTCATGCGCGGCGTACTTTCTGTAGAGGACGCTAGTGTAGCGACCGAACAATTATGAATCGTGGCGCCACCTTCGGGTTTCGCGATGGTGTATTTAAACGGTGTGCTGAAAAAACCGGGGGCTTTTTTCTCAACCGACACACGTGGCTGGCGGGTCTACTGACTCTCGGCCGCCTCGGCCGCTCGCGCCTGTTCCTTGCGCGCTCGAGCCTTCTTCATGGTGTCAGAAGTGGGATTCGAACCCACGCCCGGAAACTTCCGCTGCCTCGCCGCTCCTGCCATCAGCCGCTGCCTTCTCGCTACGGGCCCCGCCGCCGTTCACGTTCGACGAAGCCAGCCTGTGGCCTGCCTGGCTCCAGCAATTTGAAGACTACTCCTTCGCATCGCGCCTGTCCGCCGCTTCTGAGGAAACCAAAGTACGCACCCTCCTATACTGCATGGGTCCCCAAGCTCGCGTGGTCCTTTTGACCATCATGCCGGACGACGAGGCCTACCGCTCCTACGCCGACGTCGCAGCCAAGCTCACGGGCTACTTCGTGCATCCCGTCAACGAGGTGTACGAGTCAAGTCGCTTCCACAAGCGCACGCAGTTGGCGGGCGAGACCGTCGACGCGTTCTTCACGGCGTTGCGTAGCCTCGTCAAAAAGTGCAACTACCCGGCACGGAGGTAGAAGACCGCATCGTACGAGACCGGTTCATCGTCGGGCTGCAAGACTCGCGCCTGTCCGACCAACTTTGCCGGAATCCGAAATTGACGCTCCAAGAAGCGCTCCTGCTGGCTCGACAACACAAGGACGCTAAAAACGAGAAGAAACGTCAAGCAACGATTTCGCAGCCGAGTCCCCTCAACGTTGACGCTGCGTCGAGAAAGTCAACCAACATGGCGTCTGCCTTCAAAGTTCGAGAACCTTCTCGAAGCCGGGACCAGGGCCGGGACAGCCACCCTCGTGGGTCGAAACCGTCGTGTGACTACTGCGGCACCGCACCGCACTCACGTGCTGAGTGTCCAGCCAGGAGAGCTACATGCAACCATTGCCGAAAAAGGGACATTTCGCAGCAGTTTTCCGCTCCAGAACGAAGCGCCTCAGCCATATTCAGCTGCACTACGTTGATTCGTCGCAAGCGTCCGGCCGGTACGTCGTTGTACGCGTCAACGGCCTCCCCCTACAGTTCAATGTGGATTCCGGTGCGGACGTTTCTGTCGTCCCCCGCTCGTTTCCAGGATGTCTCGACTCGTTGGACCAGCCCACGGGCGAGCAACTCGTCGGTCCGGGACGCTGCCGGCTCAGCCTTCTCGGTACGTTCCCGGCTACCCTGGCATGGCGAGGTCGGACAGTACACCAGAAGCTGTACGTTGTCGGCGGCGTAGACACTCCTCTGCTAGGCTACGCTGGAATCATCGCTCTAGGGGTCGTCCAATTCGTCGATTCGATAACCGAAGCCGACCTGCCGAAGGTGACAACGTCGCCGCCCGCCCCGTCGTCGCCCGCCCCGACGCCGCCTGCAGCTGCTGCTCCGCTCTTCACGGGACTTGGAACAATGCCTGACGTGTACCACATTCGCATCAAGCCCGGAGCTGTGCCCTTCTCGCTAAGCGTACCCAGAAGTATCCCCATTCCTCTCCGAGGGGTGGTGAAAGATGAACTCGACCGAATGGAGAGAGAAGGCGTCATTCGCCGTGTTGAGACACCTACGGCGTGGTGCGCCGGTCTCGTCGTGGTACCCAGGGCTGCTGGTGGCTATCGCCTCTGCGTCGACCTGACCAAGCTTAATCAGGTCTTTCTACGGGAGAGACACCTGATGCCGACCTTCGACCAGGTCCTGGGACTACTGGCAAACGCTGTCGTCTTCTCGAAACTCGATAGGTCGTCAGGGTTTCATCAAGTTCGTCTTTTCGAAAGCAGCCATTAATACACAACATTCATCACGCCCTTTGGGCGTTACTGCTACAGACGCCTTCCCTTCGGCATCACCTCAGCCCCGGAGGTGTTCCAACGCCAGATGTCGCGTATTCTCGAGGGCCTCGACGGGTGCGTCAACATGGTGGATGATATCCTCGTTTTCGGCAGGGACAGACCGGAGCACGACGCTAGACTCGACGCTGTCCTCAAGAGACTCCAGCAGGCTGGCGTCACCCTTAACGCCTCTAAGTGTCAGTTTGGGGTGTCGTCCGTCAAGTGTTTGGGCGTGATCGTCAGCGCCAAAGGCATCGCACCAGACCCAGACAAGGTTTCCGCCATCACGAGTATGCGACCTCCGACGGATGTGCACGGGGTGCGACGTCTCCTGGGCCTTCTGAACCACGTCAGACGATTCTTGCCGAATGTTTCGGCCACGACTGCTCCGATCAGACCCCTCAACAAAGAAACCGTATGGACCTGGGGATCAGCTCAAGCTACCGCCTTCGAGTCGCTGAAGAAGCTGGTGGCCTCCAGCTCTTGCGTTGCCCGCTACAACCAAGAGTACCCCACGACTGTATCTGCTGATGCCAGCTCGTACGGCCTGAGCGCCGTACTCCTACAGGATCAACCATCAGGGGAACGCCGAGCATTCGCTTTTGCGTCACGTGCCTTGACAGCCGCTGAAGAACGGTACAGTCAGATCGAAAAAGAAGCGCTCGGAGTCTCGTGGGCTGTTCATCGCTTTGAAGAGTTTTTGCGCGGCCTCAGCTTCATTGTGGAGACTGATCACCAGTCACTGGTCAGGTTACTAGGCACTGCCGACCTCGACCTTATGCCTCCCCGCATCCAGCGTTTCCGCATCAGACTTCTGCGGTACCAGTTTTCTGTAAAGTACGTTCCAGGGAAGTACCTGGCCACCGCCGACACGCTGTCACGGGATCCCGAAGGCCCCTCTCTAGCTGCCTCGTCCACCGACAGCGTCGAACTCTTTGTGTCACAAATCGTGACAGCCCTTCCTTCGACTCTGGCGGTGCGCCTCGACGACTTCAGAAGGCATCAAGCTTCAGATGCTGAGTGCTCCGCTCTGAGGGTCTACTGCACGAGAGGTTGGTCAAGACGAGATAGACTCCCCTTGAATATGACCCGCTGCTGGGACCACCGGGGCGACTTCTTCATTTGCGAAGACCTGCTGCTCATGGGTGGACGTCTCGTCGTGCCTTCGCTGCTGCGCAAGGACATCGTGGGCCTGCTCCACGACGGACACCAAGGTGTGAACCGATGTCTGGTCCTGGCAAAGGACTCTGTGTGGTAGCCGGACCTCAAGAGCCAGGTCAAGACTGCTGTCGAGAACTGTACTGCGTGTGCAAGCACGCGAGTTCAGCGTTGCGAACCCATGCTTGCCACCGAAACCCCTTCAGCGCCATGGGAGCGGGTTGCTGCCGACTTGTTCTACTTAGATGGCCAGGACTTCCTTCTCGTTGTTGACTACCGTTCGAGGTACCCCGAGGTCATAACGCTCCGGTCGACGTCCGCAGATGCAGTCAGTCATCTGTGCTGTCAAGAGCATTTTCGCCCGGCACGGCATTCCACAGACGTTCTTCAGTGACAATGGGCCGCAGTTTGCCTGCAAAGCGTTCCGGGACTTCGCGAAATCCTACGGATTCACACACCTCACGAGTAGTCCTCGCTACCCTCAGTCGAATGGTGAGGCTGAGAGGATGGTCCGCACAATCAAAGAACTGTTCCGGAAAGCGGAGGACCCCTTCCTGGCACTGCTAGCATACCGGAACACTCCCGGTGTGTCGGGATACAGCCCGGCCCAGCTCCTGATGGGACGTTCTCTACGAACACGCCTACCCGTCACCGCCGCAAGCCTGGTTGCGGATTGGCCTCAAGTCAAGGACTTTAACGAGCGTGACGCTGCCCAGCGTCGTAGACAGCAGAAAGACTTCAATTCTCGCCACGGTACCCGGGATCTTCGCCCTCTCCAAGATGGGGAAGAAGTGTGGGTACAAGACGCCCAGTCCACAGCAACAGTTCTGAGCCCTGCTCAAAGGCCACGGTCGTATGTCGTCCAGACGCCCAGCGGTGTTCTCGTGCGAAACCGCAGGCACCTCGTCCCCTGCAGCAGCCCTCCGTCATCTTCTGCGACTCCTCAAACACCTGACGGGTCGGCAGCCCTGCAGCAGGCTTCCGAGGACAGCGACAGCGGCAGAGCACCTCTAGCATCTCCGCGAGCCCCTCCAGCGTCTCCAGGGGCTTCACGACCGCGCTACTCCCGTTATGGACGGCGTGTGATTACCCCTAAACGACTGAACTTGTAGGGCATGTTCTTTTTGTTCTGCTGTGCATAGAGCAGTACTATGCTGAGCATATTTCCGTTGCTCTTGTGTATTTAGGCATTGCTTCTCTTTACGGACTGGGGTGTGTAAAGTCTGCCGAAGGTTTCATTTTAAGGCAACTTTACGGTACGTAGCTTACTCAAGTTTTGCTTTCCTTTAAGCTTCTAAGTTTCGTAAGCATAGGGCACCCGAAGGGGGGATGTAGAGGACGCTAGTGTAGCGACCGAACAAGTATGAATCGTGGCGCCACCTTTGGGTTTCGTGATGGTGTATTTAAACGGTGTGCTGAATAAACCGGGGGCTTTTTTCTCATAGAGTTATTACAATACACGCTAGAGGCTCAGCTGGCGCTAGTGTCTACGGGACTTCCGGTTGCAAATTGAAGCAGACAGCATGCAGTTTACTTTTCCAGTCTTCCTGTGTATTCCTATGGGAAAAAGCGCGTGGATTTTGTCTCTTCGCCGGAAAATAACATGAATAACTTTTGTTACTTCGGTTGTACCGGATAGTATGTACCTTTATTAATATTGTGGAAGTGTAATTGCTTTAGTTACAGCATTTTTTTCTTTACCACTGAACGATGTTAAACTTCGCTATATTTCAGGCCCAAACCTCTGTTCCATGGCAGGTATATAGAAACGAGCGACGATTCTAAGCAAAATAACGATCGAAAGGAATGTAGACTGTGTTCAAAGTTCGCCAGCATTCCGCTGGTGCTTATATATTGCTAATATGCCCGTTCTGTCACTATATGAAAATGTCCCCGTCGTGCACCTTTACGAGTGGTTAAAAAAACGTTCGAAACGTAAAGGATAAAGTACGTGAACTACTAATGGTGTGTTTTCTTATTATTTCCTTTGTCGGGCAGTTTTTATCGGGCACCTGTTCTCTGGTTTCTCCCTATTTGCAAAGATTTAGAGCGTGTGGGTGATGATTTGAACCCAGAACAATTAAGCATCTTCGCACATATTCATGATCAGAAATAATAAAGCAGTACTTATTTATTGCAAATCGGACTACATTACGTGACTTTCAATTTATTTTGATCGTCTGCAAGCACAAGGAGTTACTTATCCAGTGTTACTTTGTAGTTCCTGCCGTCTCTCTTGGTTTTCCACATGTCCTTCGTTCGTTTGGCATGTATATCACCCATGCTGGAAAGCGTCGACGCCGTGTTCGCGCTAACAGTGTCCGACAGTGCACATAAATGCATGTACGAAGCGGTTTTAGCACCGTTTTTCATGTCAAGATTTTAAAATAAAAACGCCGTAACTGACCAATTATTTCGTCTGCGTGACTGGGAAATGTTTCAAAGTGCCTAGTACGTACGAATTATTCGTGATATTTGCTCTTATTATCGAGCGTAGTGAGGAAACGCACTCGCTTTTTTCCATAGAAATGCATTACCGGAAGTCAATTTCCGACTGCTGGCTGTCTGCTTCAATTTGCAACAGCACACTAGCGCCAGTTGAACCTCTAGCGTACATTATAATAACTCTATGTTCTTTCTCAACCGACACACGTGGTTGGCGGGTCTACTGACTCTCGGCCACCTCGGCCGCTCGCGCCTGTTCCTTGCGCGCTCGAGCCTTCTTCACTTTCGCTAAGTTTTGCAGCAAATAAATTGGTATGCGGGTAAAAAAAAAAGTATTGTAATAATAAACATGCCCAACGACCCTTTTTCCAGCATGGTTAGAAGCATAAGCACTCGGATATTATTGTCGTCAAAAGATATCATTCAGTTATTCCAAATGTCCGACAACCAATTGGAGGACACTAGTTATACTATTTTTTAGTTCTTTCGAGATCTGCATATTATCTAGCAATCTATACGCAAGGTTATCTAATGCAGAAACGGCCGGGTATATTGAACAAGACCAGTTATTACTTGCACAGTTACGCGCACAATCATAAAGCAGTGGTGGTTCTACGTCGCAAAACAATGTCTTTTCTTTGCTTTATCTTTTAGCATTTTTGCGTCTGGGGAGTACGAGCTTCATGTCCTTGAACATTAATGTCCTAATTGCAAGTTTGGATACTTGTGAATTATTTTTTATGGCGAGAAACTAGAGGCATATGTACCCGTGCACTTGTGCTTGTTGAATGGCGTAGTCAAGAAAATAAAATAGGTTCAGTTCTGTCTTCTGAACGATTACAAGATCTAGAGTGCAGCAGTATCACAAGGTTCGTGACAATGCTTTGAAAAAGAATAATTGATATCATATTCATTAAACAAAAATTGGAAAATTTATAATAAACTATATGCTATCAAACATTGGATGTGTGGGGTGTGGGAGAGTTCCCATCACAAGAACCGTTCCCATGAAGTTTTGATGCCCCGCCTGAGTATTGGCCACTTATGCTTAAAGAAGGAGAAATCTTTATATTCACTGATTTGTCTCAAAATGTGTCCAACACATTATTAGACAGATCTGAACGGGCAACTCTAAATTCAAGTAACAGTAACTTTTTTCGTACATGCAATAGTGCAAGAGGGACAAGAACATGAAAGGGACAGGACAAGCGCTACTTGCAACTGATACATTATAAAGACAGACGAGATGGTAGCGTGGAATGTGATGATTGATGATTATGGAGAAAGAAGTGTAATGTTGCAGATAGATATGTAATGGTAAAGAATTAACCAACCTAAATTATAAAAGTATACAAATTATAAAAAATGAAAAATAATCGAAATCAAAAACACTCGAAAATAAGAAAGATATAAATAAGAAAAGTTTAAGGAAAATAAAAAAAAATCTCAAAGAACCTATCATCTCTTTCTCAGTTCGTGCCACTGATGGCGAAATGATTCGCTTGTAAGCATGAGCCTTGATAGTTTTTGTCTCGTTAAACTTTGTGATCGTGCGGTTGTAAAAACTATTTAGAACTTTGGTTACAGAAAACGAAGGGGCGCATTTGGAGTCTCTGACGTGTAATGTGTAACGCCCAGTGTCCTGATGATGAGGACCTGAGTGAAAGTTCATGATCTCGTGATCTGGTGTTCGCGCGGTGGCCAGATTTTCTTGCAGGTAGACGTGATGTCATAAACGACTCGTACGCAGCAGTCTACACAGCCATTGGGATGTTGAATTGTGCATTGGTCGTCAAGTCCTTTCAATAAGTTTATTTGGGAGATCATAGTTAGTTCGGCGCTGATAATGCAACCAGTGCTTTATGCGTGGAGCCTACTCTTTTCAAGTTGTGGGAGACTCTAAGAATATATGGTACAATTGCAAGTCGACGCACCCTGTGAATCTTTCATAGTTTATTTTCATTTTGTGTGGCCATGCGTTGAACTGTCCCAAGAACTAACGAGCTGGTATACCAGATTCTTCTAACTTGTGCATCGGATTCTTAAAAGTTGTGCATTAAATCTGATCCTCGCTGTGTTTCGACAGGGCTTCAACAAGGCCGCTTCAAAGCAGCTTTGCACTATTCCACATTTGGTTAGCTTAGAATGGGCCGAGTCACACAGAAGGAAGCATTTCTTGGAGCGTGGTAAGTAGGTGCAACATGTGTGGTAGTTTTGGAAGGACAGATGGAGGTCCAAAAATTGAAGCTGTTGGTTGATTGGTTATTAGCATGTGAAATTTAGTCCTTGTGCTTGAGCCACAAAGGTTGTTACGTAGGTTGTTAACTGTAGCCATTCCAAGAATGTATATGTGTGACAGTTTGGCCGTTGCGTAAACGTCAGATTACGATAGCATACACTTTCACTAGGGTTATCACCATCAGGACACTTGTCTTTACACACCAGAGACTGCAAATGCGTCATTTGTTTTCTGGAACCAAGGTTTTAACTTTTTCCACAACCTCATAACCACAGAACGTTATGAGGCAAATATTACCAAGGTTCAGAATGACAAGTGTATTATTGGCCTATCAGTAGCATTGAATCAGAAAGTGAAATCCGGGCAAAGGTGAACCGCTGCGAACTCATTGTGTTCGGTAGCGGTTCACTACCAAGATTGTAACGTACATTGAATTTAGAGTGACATTGCAATGCAGTAATATGACCATCTGAGAATTAAGCCATTTATTGGTCTGTTGTGTATCGCATGAGCGGAGTGGAACGTTAATGTAGAAATAAATTCTCCTTCTCGTAAACAGCATATGTGCATAGAAGTGCCCCAGCCTAAATAATATTTGTAAGCTTTTGGTATTTTCTATGGAAAAGCGTGAAAATTCTGGTTGTCGGCATTGATAGTGTGAAGCAGAAGTGTCTACCTAGAGCAAACACTGGCTTCTAGTCAAGATCCTGCTCACGATTGATATCGTGTGCCATGCGGGCAGTGATGAGTTACATGCATGCTCGGGATGCGGACAGAAGTAGGGGTAGGACCAGGAGCCTCACAGCTCCGTAGCAGGCAGAAATCTGTCCGAGGCTACGATAGTCGACCATCAAGACCGCCTTCATCGTCATCAGGCAAGCAATGAACAATGATACTTGAAAAAAAACCAAAACAAAAAACAACCTGAACTTAGGGAGGGAACGTAGAAAGAAAGAATAGGAAAATATGAGACGGTTCTTCCCTAGGGGAAGAAACGTAGAAAGAAAGCACAGGAGAGATAAGACGTTTCCTCCCTAAGTTCAGGTTTTTTCACAACTATGCACCAACACGCTTAACTCATCACCGTTACTAACGGAAAATTTCACGCAGAAAGATACTAGAAGAAGCCACGGAAAAGAAGATATATATGGAAGGATTGTTAGGAATAGTCCAAGTCACGTGACAGCGCACGACGAGACTGCTGCGTTGATGTTTGTTTCAGCCGAGAGTGGAGCAACCAAACGCCCGACGAGGTCAGTTGCTGATGCGTGCACTATGATTCAAGTGGCACTGGCCAAAAGAGCACCCTTGTTCTGGCGATAATCCAGGATGGCCGCCGCAAACCCAACTTGACAGTAATGAACGGTAGCCATGGATACTACGATAATATAGAACAGTGGTTCTCAAATGGAGGTCCGCGAAGGCATTCTAGGGGTCCGCGAAGCCCGGCCTCTTCTGTCAGGCCTGGCAATAAAAGTTCTATTTTCTCAGATTGAGGAGAAACGGTCAACTTTTCGGGTGAGTTTTCTCGTGAATATGTCGGTAAGACAGGTCTACCTCACACTAGCCCTTAGGAACATCAATTTATTAAATCTATCATAATTAACCTATACATTCCCTTTCCCCTTACCACGAGCGGGGTCCTCTACCATATCTGCCGATCCACAAGGGGCCCGCGAAACATCAATGGTTGAGAACCACTGATATAGAACATAGTATAAAGAAGCGTTGCACATAAACGGGGTGAATTTTCAGTAGTATCAGCGGTATTTCTTGGGGCTCTGATAGGTGTTCTCAAATGGGAATCTACGGAAGACAGAACGTTGCCTGAGGTTAAGCTTTCGAGAATCTCTTTTCATTTTTTAAATGGTGATGCCCATCGTGGCTCTTTCAAGGTAATTACGAAGGACGTTGTGTGTATTGTAATGCCGTCGAGAATCGGCAGCTTTCGTTGGAAGTTATACGTTTAAAGGCCGACGTACACTTCGAGCTTTCCACTTTTGCCGGCCTCCTCCTTTCCTATATCCTCTCCATTTTTTACCTTGCCCCAACTTGACTTCCCTCCCAGCTTAGGAGAGGGGAGCGCTATGAGGATTATCTTCCCTGCAGAAAACCGAGGTTGTACGTCGGTCTTTAAGAGCGCAGCTCTTAGGCGTCCGTTTCCGGGTTGAGCTGCGTCCGCGCTGGCGTCGCTGTAACCGCGCGTTGCATTATGTTGTTGTTGTTGTTGTTTGCGGGTTTTATGGCGCAAGAGCTTCGACGGCATACTGCGCCAAACTAGGTAAGTTAAAAACAATGGTAAAAGTACACTGACTAGACTAAAACTTGACTAAAGTTTGTGTAAGATACTTGTAGTTTTGAGAAAACCTAAAAGACGTTCAAATGGTATGAGAGGCTGCTCCCCTAGAACCAAGACAGGGTGAAATGGGATGTTGTACTTGAAAAACTCAGGGAAATAGGTCTTGTATTGTTGTAGAAGGCCACGGCAAAGAAACAATAAGTGCAGAACAGATAAATTTTCTCCACAGTGCTCGCATATTGGCGGTTCCTCACCTGTAAGCAGATATTGGTGGGTTAGGAACGAGTGGCCAATTCTCAACCGGCAAAGGAGGACTTCGTAAAAACAATTTTTATTATATGGGGTTTCCCATGCACCAAGTTCTGGTTTGATGGTATGAAGCTTATTGTTATCGGCTAACTTCCATTCAGAGTGCCATAGCTGCGAGAGTGAAAATTTTACGGATGTTTTAAGGTCTTGGTAAGGTACGCAGACATTCGATGGTAAAAGGTTCTGTGAAGACGCGGCTAGTCTATCTGCAGCCTCGTTGCCTGCAATACCCACATGGCCCGGGATCCAGCAAAACTTAATGTCCCTCCTACCAGCGAGTCCCTGTTGAGCTCTGGCCCGTACGAGTTGAGTCAACTTATTTGTAGTTGGTGTAAAAGAACATACTGCACTAAGAACACTTTGAGAGTCTACAAATATAATGGCTTTCATCACTTTGCTCCTGATATACAGTCAAGTGCTGCCACCATATAGTTCAGCAGTGAAAATGCTGGCAACATTGTGAAGTCGAGTAACATGGGTAAACGAATTTGAATAAACAGCGGAGCCGACATACATTGAGGACTTAGCACTATCAGTGTAAAACTGGCAGTAATGTCTGTATTTTTCTTGCAGAGCTAAAAATTCCTGTTGCAAAATGAGTGGAGACACGTTATGCTTATTAAATTTTGTAAAATACCAATCACAAACTATTGGTTTGATATCCCATGGAGCAGTATGACATGTACTTTCTAGGAAATGAAGACCCTCACGTGGCAGGTTAAGGGAGACACGGAGGCACTCAAAACGGAGGCTCAAGGGTCGAACAACAGTTGGTTTGTGCTCGAAAGTACGATAAAACTTAGACTCTCGAATACTACTGTGGGCTGGATGGCTGGGTTCCGACAACACCTTGTAGGCATAAACCAGACTTAGATACTGCCGCCTTTTTTCAAGTCACATTTCATTGGAGTCGGTGTACAAGCTTAGAACAGGAGATGTCCTAAAAGCACCGGTTGCAAGACGCAATCCAAGGTGATGCACAGGGTCAAGCATTTTTAAGGCAGACGGCCGAGCAGACGCAAACACAACAGACCCATAATCAAGGCGCGATCGTACAAGAGAGAAGTACAAACGAAGTAGACACTTCCTATCAGAACCCCAAGACTTGTGTGAGAGTACTTTAAGAATGTTCAATGTCTGCATACATTTCTGCTTTAGCCGTTTGAGATGGGAGACAAAGCTAAGCTTACTGTCAAATATCACTCCCAGAAACTTATGCTCAGTTCTAACTTCGATGGCATTTCCATTTAACATGAGAGTGGGTTCTAACCAGAGCCCCCGCCGCAAAGAAAAGGGAACACAGATAGTTTTTTCTGGAGAGAACTTAAAACCATTCTCGTCAGCCCATTTAGTCATTTTATTTATGGATAGTTGTAGCTGCCTTTCACAGCTAGCCATATTACATGATGCTGCAGAGATTTGAATGTCATCTACGTATAATGAATATGATACTGAGGCAGGTATGACTCGACAAAGAGAGCTAATTTTTATGGCGAAGAGGGTGACACTAAGTACTCCGCCCTGAGGAACACCATTCTCCTGGACAAAGCAATTGGATACTGTCGTGCCTAACCGTAGACGGAAGGAACGTCCACTAAGATAGTTTTTTTATACAATGAAGCAATCTGCCGCGTACTCCATACATGAACAAGTCACGCAGAATGCCATGCTTCCAAGTAGTATCGTAAGCCTTTTCTAAATCAAAAAAGACAGATACGCAATGCTGCCTATTGACAAACTCCTCACGTATAACAGTCTCCAGCCGGACTAAATGGTATATGGTGGAACGTCCTGATCGACACCCACACTGATTTACATTCAAAATATTGTGTTGCTCCAGGAAATAGACAAGACGCTTATTAATCATCCTTTCAAACGTTTTCCCTAAGCAACGTGCAATTCGCCTGTAACTTGTAGGAAGTGAAGGATCTTTTCCAGGCTTTAGCAGCGGAACTACTTCTGCCTGCTTCCAATCAGCGGGGAAGCGTGCATCGTTCCATAGTTCATTAAAATATGTCAGTAAGGCTGTGAGTGACTCCTCTGATAAATGCCGGATCATCTCATAATGTATTCGATCAGGACCGGGGAATGAATTCTTCCGAATGTTGAGAGCCATTTGAAGCTCAACCATTGTAAACGGCTGATTATATGGTGCAGAGGCTCCTCCTGCCAAGCTGACTTTCGTTCTTTCTGCATCTGCTTTAAACTTCAGAAACGCTGAAGAGTAATGAGAGGAGTTTGAAACGGCAGCAAAATGTGCGCCCAACACATGTTCCTGGTCATGTAGCGAGCTTACAGAGGGAAAAAGAGGGACTGTAAAGCAGCGGTATTTGCCTTCGACCTTGTGCAGTCGGTCCCACACTTCCTTTGCTGGGACGTAGCAGCTGATAGAGGAAAGATAACCTCTCCAGGACTTCCTCTTGGCCTGCTTCCTGGTCCAACGAGCTTGGGCCCTATTTCGCTGAAACTCTAATAAATTCATGAATGTCGGATATCTGCGAAATATACCCTATGCCTTGTCCTGTTTTTTCTTAGAATTGGAACAATCATCATTCCACCATGGTTTGCACTTTTTGGGGATGCTAGAGGAGGTCTGAGGGATGGAGCAAAAAGCGGCATTAGTGATCTGTTGTGTAATGTATGTGGTGGCTTCATCGTGTGTTAAGGACAAGAACATGCTAGGCTTAAGCTCTGCATTTAGGTTGAATAGACCCCAGTCTGCCTTGTCCAGTTTCCAACGAGGGGTACGTTTCATTAGGCTTGAAACAGAAACCAGACTCTCCAGAATGACAGGGAAGTGGTCACTTCCAAAAGGATTATCTAATACTTTCCATGTAAATAAAGAAAACACTGAAGGGGATGAGATGGCAAGATCGATAGATGTAAATGAATTGTGAGCGGCACTGAAAAAGGTTGGCTCTCTCTTATTCATTAGGCACAGCCCAGATGTTAATAAAAAACGCTCAAGGACCCCACCACGTGAGTCTTGACGGGCGCTACCCCACAAGGGGTGGTGAGCGTTACAATCTTCTAAAAGTAAAAAGGGGTGAGGAAGCTGTGCAACAAGTCTTTGGAGATCATGAAGATGCAGTGGAATGTTTGGTGGAATATAAATGGAGACAATACTGATGAGGCGGTCCAAAAGAAGGCGCACAGCCACTGCCTCAAGAGGTGTGCAAAGAGGAACCTGCGAGCATGCGACTCCACTTTGAACAGCCACAGCTACTCCACCTGATGCATTTGATGAAGGGCGATCTTTTCTAAAAAACTGATGGCGACGTAACACTGAATTATGATGATCGTTAAGATGCGTCTCTTGTAAAGAGAGAGCTATAGGACGTAATTCGTCCATAAAAAAATTAACATCATCAATATTTCGTAAAAGACCGCGGCAGTTCCACTGCATAAAAGTAAATTTAGCCATTATTCTAAAACAAGGTTAAAAAGTTAAATCAGTAAAAGTAGTAAAGAACACGTAAAAGTAAAACCTAGACTATGCCGCGCAGGGTAAAAGAGAATGTACTACGTCACTTTGGAGGGGTTACTGGTTTTTCGCCTTTATGCTTAGATTTAGCTATCTGCCAGTCCATGTCGTCCTGATCAGACGAAGGCGCAGACACCTCACTGCATTCATCCATTGCATCCACCTCTTGGGACGGGGCTTTGGATAAGGCTTTGGGTAGGCTCGGGGCACGGGGCTGCAGGCCATGGCCACGGCCTGACCCAGCAGAAGAGGCAACGAGTGTGTTGGGCAGGGCACTGCCCGAATCCACCCGTTCCTGCCCCTTTGTCGCTGTAGGAGCGACACAAGAGACATGCCGCTCTTTGGAAGACGACGCTCTCTCCGACGAGGGCGGGCGAGAGCGTCGACTCCTTTCCCTGGAAGGGGACCGCGGAGTGCGAACAGGTACGACAGCTGCAGCTGCCGGCCCATCCTGAGAAGGGGGAGCGGCCTGGGCACACTCTCCACCAGAACGGAGAGGCTGCTGCCCTGAAGGAGCAGGGCAGTTAGCACTCTGGCTGGAGTGGTCGGAAGACCGACCTGCTGACAGTGCATGCCCAGGGAGCTGAATCTTCAGCTTGGGCGTGGAGGACTGCAGTGGCTTCCCAGTGTCTGGAAAAGACGTCTGGGTTGCCACTGCCACTTTTAGTGGTGCAGGCCCCCGCTGCACCACCTCCGCGAAGCCGCCTTTTTGCAAGAACGCAAAGCGACGGCGTACCTCTGGATACGAGAGGTTTTCCTTGACTTTCAAATTAAGAATGGCTTTTTCATCTTTCCATGTCTTACAAGAGCGGGAATATGCGGGATGAGGGTTGTTGCAGTTGACACAGTTGGCATCGTTAGAACATGTATCTGTTTGATGGTCAGCCAGTCCGCACTTCGAAGTGGCTTTGCCTCGGCAGTTCTGGGACCCATGACCAAATCTCTGGCAGTTAAAACATCTGCGAGGATTTCGGCACATAGGGCCGCACTCTACAGTGAAGGTACCCAGCCTTCACAGCCTCTGGCAATGTAGTAGATTCAAACGTAAGGACAATGTGCTTTGTTTTCCGCTCTTGGCCGTCGCGGCGCAAATAGATACGCCGTGCAGCTACGACGCCTTGGTCGGAAAGTCCCTCAACTATTTCACTGTCTGAGGAGTCAAGGAGGTCATCCTCAGAAATAACCCCTTGGATGGTATTGTAGCGTCTCGGGTTGTTCTAGAGTTGACTCGGAAGTTAAAATGGTCTGGAACGGTTGGTGAGAACACTAACATTTTATTTAGTTAACTGATTATTACTTGTCTAACTTTAGAATAATGATGCAGCATCGATGTCGTCGTCAGTCCAGGCCGTTGGTCCCATGACGTCTCGCTGCTCACTCCGTCTCGTCTCCGTCCAGTTCTCTGTCCCGACTCCTTTTTAAACCCTCGTGCTGAGGGTTACCTCGTGATGGCGTGAACTGGTGCAATCGCGAGGCAATACGTCAGCCGGATGAGACAGCAGTATTGGCAGTGCTATATATGGTGTGATTGCCAAGATGTGATCTAATGTGGTGCAATGGATGTTGCGCGGACTTATGTAAGCGTACGGCAACATCCGTCGGCGACGCAGCACTTGAGCCGGGTAAGGTAATCTGACGCTCTCCGGGGCCGCTCGATCGAGCGGAGAAAAGTTCTCTCGGGTGCCGCTGGGTCGGTGCGTGCGTACGTGACCACAGTACTCCCTCCCCAGAGAGTAGGCGAACGTTTAGAGACCACCGTTATCCGAGCCTAGGCTTTCGACTCGCCGCGGGCGCGGGAGTGAGGTGTGTAGTAGCAGGTGTAGGAAGAGATGCGATGCCCAGACGCTGTGGCACGTGGCGGCCGGAGCGTGTCTGGATCTCCGCTTGCTGGACGTTCGGGCGATGATGGTTTGGGGTGGACGACGCGAAGACTTGATGCGAAAGATAAAGATTTCGATGATAGGCGGCGATCACTTAGTTGTTTCCGTGAGCGCCGACCGTGAGTGGCGTCGGTCGGTGCTACAGAACCTTGTGTGGGCAGTCGTGGAAAGTTGAGGGCGTAGCCCGTGCATCACGTGTTGGAGTCTCTGTTGGACGCGCGTGATTTTTCCGTATGAGCTAAGAGCGTCAGAAGGGCCGCAGAGAGTCGCTTGAAGTAGCGTGCCCGTGCCGAGGCCCCGCATTGAGTCGGCCGCGTGGTACTCGCGTAGAGCAGCAGGTGGTGGGACTTGGCGGTGGGTGGCCGGCGGTGAGGCGCTTGCGGTGATTGGACTTGCGGTGAGAAGGGGGTTGGGACGTACTCGTGTTGGGGTGTCTGCGGTGAGCTGAGTGCACTGCCGAGAGTGGCACGCGGTGAGTTGCGTGGTATTGCCGCGTTGGGTTGCACGCATTGTGTTGCGTTGCGTTGCACACAGTGGTTTACTGGTTGAG